>CAWUFW010025423.1:0-45191 GCA_963921515.1 Calotriton arnoldi
GACAGTGTGGTCCTGCTGTTTGTTGGTGCCCAGTTCCCAGCAGGGCCTTGTGCTCCCCACAGCTGAGGCCAGTGTCAGACATCTTTGAAGTGGCTTTTCACTGCCTGTGAGGTGTGCATGCTTCAGTGTGAGCTTGCTGGGCCATGTGGGTGGGGGATGTTGAGCTGTGACTACCACTCCCATCATGCTATTGCCTACACCCCCTTCCCAGCATGCCCATACTTCCTTCCTTTTGACTCTGCTTCCCTGTGGGGTAGTGTGCCTGTGCTGACAGGATGGCTGACAGTGTTGTCGTGGCGTTTGTTTGGCTACAAGTCCCAAGAGTATCCCTGTGCTTCACACAGCATAACCCAGGGTGGTGGTTCTTTGTGGGATATTTAATTAGAGTGTGAGGCAGTGCATTCTCCCAGGTGAGTTGTGTAGAGTTTGTGTTAAGGGGGTGAGTGAGAAAAGCTGCTTGTAACTATGGTCAGAGCTGTGAGTCCTCCTTCCCACCCAGCCAGATATCCCACCATGGAACGTGCTTCCATTGCAGGGAGTGCAAGTTGGCTTTCAGGATGTCAGTCAGTGGTGTCCTGCTATTGGTTGGTGCACAGTTCCCAGCAGGGCCTTTTGCTCCCCACAGCAGTACCCAGTGTCAGCCATCTTGTCATTTCTTTTCCACTCCCTGTGATGTGAGCATGGTTCAGGGTGGTGTTGATGGGCCAATTGTGATGGTGACCAATATCTGTGACTACAACTCTCATCATGCTATTGGCTACACTGACTTCACCAGCATACACAGAATTCATTCCTTTCAGTGAGCTTCCCTGTGAGGTGGTGTTCTAGTGGTGGCAAAATGTCTGACTGTGTTGGTTGGTTGTATTTGTGCCACTGCCTTGCTGTATTTGTAGTTAGGTTTGTACATATCATGACACAGTTACATATCACTATGAGATGGAATATATTGTGTTTATCTGACTGACAGACAAATCTTGGGGTGATTATCTTTTGGTTGCTGTGGATTTGCTAAGGGTGCATGGTTTGACTATCCCCTTGACAGTGATGTGTGTGTATTGTCACACAATATTGTGTATATTGGTTGTGTACTCACCAGGCTCTGGGATGTTTGATAGTCCATATACGCTCACTGGTGGTAGGATGGCCCGCACCTTCTCCTCCCAGGGCCTGAGGTATAGTGGTTTGGCAGGAGGGCCACTGCCGGTGCGCTGACTCACGATGTAATCCTTCTTTAGTAGGTCCCTGACCTCTCCTGCGCACATCATACCACCTGTTCTGGATGTCTTCCTTTGTGCGCAAACATGGTGATTGTGCGTTCACCCTGTCGACGATCCTCTCCCACATCTTGGTTTTCTGCGACATGGGGGTCTGTTGGACCAATGTACCAAACAACTGTGGCTCTACCCTGAGGATATCATCTACCAGGACTTCCAATTCACTGTCTAGGAACTTTGGATTCTTCTTTGGGGGCATGGTGATGGGTGGTGGTGGTGATTGATGTGTGTGTGTGTGCAAGTGAGGGTGTGTGAGTGTAGGTTTTGCTGGGTGTATGTGAGGGTGCTATTTGTTGAGGTGCTAATGGTGTGTGGCTTGTGTGATGAATGGGCTGTGAGTGTGTCTGTGGTTGCTGTCTGATGGTGTTCTGTGCTGGCAGGTCAGTTGAATTTGCAAAGGATCATGGTAGGGATTTGTGGCCTTTATATAGGTGGATTTGGGGGTGTGTCCTTGTTCCATGTTTTTTCCCCTGTATTTATTGCCTTTGTCATTGCTTGTTTGGCCCTTTTTATGTATTTTTTCCTTTGTATTTTTTGTGCATGTAGGAGACGTTCTTCTGACCGAATAGGACGCTGCAGTTGTCTCGTGCGAGCTTCTCCGAGTCGTTTACGCTGTGTTTCAGCTAGGTTTATTGTGCGGCGTACGCGTCGGTCGCCGAGTATTGGCTTCCTTCGTCTGGCTTTTGTATTCGTGTCGGTTGTACGGCTTGAGCTCCGTGCGACTCGGTCTGGTTTTCCACGCATTGCATCGTACTGCGCGGGTCGGAGTTCGCGGGTACGTTTCGTTCTGGGTTCATTCCTGGTGCGTGTCGGTCGGTTCTATTCGCGTGGTTTCCCGGCCGGATAGCATGTTTCCGTCCGGTTCGGTCGTTCGGCTTGTGTTCCGTACGAGTCGGTCGTGATTCACATGCATTTCATCGTACTACCCAGGTCGGGCAGCGCCGGTACATGTCGGTCGGATTATATTCCCGTACCGAGTCGGTCGGTATGTGTTCCGGCCCGAATCGGAATCGGCCCCTAAGTGCCTGATTTAGATTTCGGCGGACAGGTTACTCCGTCACAACGGTGATGGATATCCCATCTGCCGAAATATGAATCCCATAATATCCTATAGGATTTATATTTTGGCGGACGGGATATCCATTACCTTTGTGATGGAGTAACCTGTCCGCCAAAATCTAAATCAAGCCCTAAGTCCGAATAAAGAAACCTTGACTGACCAAAGGCACGAAAGTATCCAACAGGCGAGAAGACTTTCCTGCCCGCAAAATTCAAATTTTTCTGCTCTGAGCTTTTCCCGCTTAAACCAACAGCTTCATCGAGGCCTCATCCAACGGCTATCCATTGTCATAGAGCCTTCCTTGGACACAGTCTACTTTCTTGCCCCACTGAAAGATTTTGACCTCTATTTTTGATTATCCCAAGGTAAAACCACTGACTGAGTTGAACCTGGTTGGTGTATCCATCCCATGCATCATTGCAGTCAGTCTGAAATCACACCTAGTTCCCGGTCTACCATGGCCAGTTGACCCAAAGTGATGCTTACCGTTTTTGTCAGTAATTTTACTTTAAGTTAAAGATTCATATCTTTGATTCCCTAATTGGATTTTTGTTGTTTTGGTGTCATTTTATTTTGTTTCTAATTTTTGTTGTTTGGTGTTTGAATTGTGTTACTGTTTTAGAACTGCATAAATACTTTACACATTGCCCAAAGCTAAGCCAGTCTGTTGTGTGCCATAGGTACCAGGGGGTTGAGTTCAGGTTAATTTAGTGACTTTGAAGGTTTACCCTGACAAGCGTTGTGATTATACCTTGAGGTGGGTAGACACCCACCCCAATTCTTAATCCAATATCTTATACAACACTTGTGCTGTCTCTTGCGGGATCTTTTGTTATTTTACAGTGGGCTTACAAACTGCTATTGCTTACCAGTGGTTAGTAAGCAATGGGTGGGCTGTTTTTACTTGTTTCTTATTTGTCAGATTTTGTAGGCTTTCCTTTCTCTCCTTGTGGTTGTTTCTTCCCTGGAGCATGAACACATTAATGTGTCCTTCCACTGCTTGCTTTTTCAGGCACTATATTTTTCTTTTTGTTTAAGCATTCTACAAAAATGTGTGTGTTTTCCAGCTGTCTCTCTAGTGTACTTCTCCCCTGTATTCCTCTCTCATTTCCTCTCGCCCACCCTACATTGTTCCTGTGATGCCCCAGCTCCTCTCACCCACCCTATCTTGTCCGTTTTCTTCCCCAAGCCTCACCTGCTCACCATCTGTTGACTGTGTGCTTCCTCAGCCCTTCCTGCCCACCCTCCATTGGCTGTAATTCCCCAGCCCTTTTTGCTCACCCTCCTTAGTCCATGTGCTTCCCTCACCCCTCCAGCTCACCCTCCTGCCTGCCCCAGCCCCTCCTCCCCACCCTCCATCGTCCATCTGCTTTCCCAGCCCATTCTCCCCAACATCCGTTGTTTGTGTGCCCACCCTCCCCCTCCCACCAGCCCTCCATAGTCTGTGTGCTTTTCCAACCATACTGCTCACAATCAGTTGTCTGTGTTCTTTTCACATATGCAAAAGAAACAATTGATGGACGGAATGCTGGACAATGCAAACATTCCCCTCAGTCACAAGGATCTGGGTTAAATCCATCATTCTTTTGCTCACTACACCACCCCAGTTTAGACCCAGCCATATGCAAATCAGTCTTTACCCTGTTCCTTGTGGGAACAGTCCAGCCCGAACTGCCAAGCCAGGTGTTCCCTGGACCAGAAACAAGCATCCTGGGACCGGTTTCAGGGCATCACCCTTCATCAGCCAGGCTAGCTTGAATCCAGTGGTGTAGTGAGCATGGGACCCACGTCTGGGCATACCCTTCCCACTTAGGGCGACATATGCAATAGAAACAATTGATGAACGGAATGCTGGACAATGCAAACATTCACCTAGGATGCTTGTTTCCAGTCCAGAGAGGACCTGGCCTGGCAGTTCGGGCTGGACTGTTCCCATTGGGCACAGGGTCAAGACTGATTTGCAAATGGCTGGGTTCAAACTGGAATGGCATGGTGAGCAAAAAAACGATGGATTTAGGCCCAGATCTCTGTACTGGGGTGAATGTATGACATTGTTCTGCATTCTGTCCATCAATTGTTGTTTTTGCATATGTTCTATCCCCAACAAATGAGGGAGTGGGCTAGGGAAAAGGCAATACGGAGGAAGGGAGATTGCTAGAGAAGAACACCGGTGGGGAGGGAGGACAAGAGAGAAAGGATGGGGGAATACACGCCTAAAAATAACTTGAAAATAGCAATCATCCACCATCTGATTAATTTTCACATTCACCCACTGCCTAAATCTCACGACTATACAACATTTCAAATGTACAATGAAGCGCTTTAATTTAGAGAAATGCCAGACCTGTTGTCTTTGCCAATGCCTTTTTTAATGTTGCTGTTATTCTTCGTGCTACTGCATACTGCCTCAGAGAAGTATGAAGAGGCAATAAATTAGTTGGTAGGTGGTTTATGAAAAAATTGAGGAAAGGAATAATTCTTTCGAACTATCTGGTTCAGCGGTCAAGACACAAAAGCACGTTAAGGAATGCAGCTGTAAATTGGTTGCTAGGGCAGCGAAGAGTGCAGTGGCAAATGTTAGGTATACCCATTAGAGGTGAAATGACCTCCTGTAATTAAGTGAAAGTTTTCCATGGTGATTCTAGCATTACTGAAGTTGAAAATGTGGCACATGCTATGTCATCTTTCTAAATCCAAACAATAGTGACGCCATTGTGAGAGAAAGGCTACGTTTGTTCTGGGCCAGAAAATGACCTCATAGCGTAATTGGCTTAAACATTAACTCCTTGAATGCAAGAGCCTAAACCCTGTTCAAAGCCCTCTGAACTGCTCAAACTTTCTCCCTCATTCTGAGTCAAACTGCCAGGTGTAAATCTGTTATTGTTGACCCTTCGGTTTTTAACTGGGGCTCTATATCACTACATGATTCCAGTTTTCCTGGCTGGAATGAGAAATAATATGTAGAACTGTTTTTAACGTACTCTCTCCCTCACCTGTTTTCCCATGCAAATTTCATGCAATGGGAGAAGACCAGAAAGAGAGGATTGGCTTTTGGCCTTCCTCTCTTTCTGGTCTCCCATTGCACTTTGGACCTTGCATATACATGTTTCCTCCCTCCTGTATCCCTCCTTCGACTCCTCCCAAACCTCATTTCACTATTATGATCTCCCTAATAACCCTTTATAGACTCTTCCCTCTATCCATCCTCTGACTCATCCCAAACCTCTTATTACTATTATGATCTTCCAAATAATACTTTCTAGACTCTTCCCTCCTCTATCCCTACTTTATCCTATTCAATCAAATTACCAGACTCTCACGTCCACCACTCAAATTAACAACCTGTATTTCCCTACACTAATTCACCACTAATTCTTTTTGGGTTCCGGAGTAACGTGCTACTCGCCGAAAAGGGCTTCAGTGTCTTGTCAGGGGTAGTAAGCACTATATAAATACAATTACCAGACTCATCGAATTATAGGGACCCTTGTAATCGAGGTTAGATGTGGCAGAAAGACAAAGGGGCCGATTACGATGCAGGTCGGACACGCGTCCGACCGGCATCGTGGCGGAAGCTAGACTGCCCAACAAGGAGTCAGGGTCCCGCTTCCCAGATTGCGATCTGACCGCCGTGTTGGCGGTCGGATCCTGTATTTTTTCGATTGCGGCTTGTGCTGCCGCGCGCAGCACAAGCCGCAATGGGAAAAAAGCAGAGTTAACATCCCTGAACCATGTGGCAGGCACCTGTTGCTAAGCAAAACAAGTCAATATGTATTTATGTATAACCAGTTGTGGAATGACAAGTTGAATTCCGAAAGCATCTAACATCCACTGAGGTTCATAGGAATTTAGAGGTGCCCAATTAAAACTGACATGAGACTGTCACTTCTCTAAATCATGGTATGCACATTGTTCCTTAAAAGAATGAAATTAAGAGAGTCAGAGAACACACTTATTGGTATGTTAGTAACCATAAATCTTGTCTTTAAAGTATGACCTTCCAATCCCCACTTGTGAAGCCAACAAGTAGAACAAGTGGGAAAGAAGGAATATCAAGGTACATTTCACATGTCTGGGGGAACAGGAGGTAGATAAGGGAAAGTATTACATTTAGTTGATGCTTGCGTTCATTCCTTTCACATAACTTTTGAGAGTTGACATCACCAGTCCCCAGAGTCACGGTACCCTCGCAAAGCGAACAGCGCAAGGTGCAGAGGCAATCGGATCAGTTTCTCGCACATCTCTTCCCCATTTAAGTTAGAGTTTCCTCTGAATACTTACGTAGCAGGAAGTTCAAACTAGGGGTGGGCTGAACTCGCAGAGTTACATAAAAACTCTGTGAGATTCCACAGAGTTCTGCGAGTGGGTGGAATTCGGCACATTGTGCTGCTTGCGCTGATTTTTAGCGCCGGGAGCTTGATCTGCAATATCAAATCAAGATAAGTGGCACCACGCGGCGCGCCAGAGGGCGCTGCTTCTTTCTGCCTCTCGAGTAGATTTTCTACTCGAGCTGCAGCTTTCTCAACACGAACGGTCGCGACCTACTGCATCTGTAATCTCAGGGGGAGGCGTTCTAGCAGCAGAAAATTGCACTAGGGAACACAAATTCTCGCTCTCCAACGTAACATTGGCAAGCCCTGCATGAGAAAAACTGTGCCATGCAGCGGTTGGTGGAGTTTTGCTGAAATGTAGTGTTCCAAGCAGAATACATATTGGGCAAAACTCTGCGAACTCCGCTGGCAGAGCGTAATTTTCACCTACCCCTAGTTCAAACCCAGTAGAGGAGTTGGGACCTAACAGCTCAGACTTCAACTCACTTTGGCAGGAATGCTCAGGTTAGTGCTTGACAGTATCTGAGACAAAGAAGAATGCGTGCAGTGAAAATACATTTAAAATAAGTAATCCCAGAACAGGGACTCTAGGGCTTTGTGTTACACATGACTGAGTCATGAGCTTCTAGGGGCCACTACTAGGACCAGGTGGGATGGGCAGGGGCATAGCTTCAGGGGGTTGTTTGGGGTGTGATATTCTCCAAATGCATTCTTGGCTTGGTAGTTAGATCTGGGGTTCTGAGTCGGTTCTGCTATGTCTGTGTCGATTTTTCTTGTTGTTCTCATTTTGCTAAGAGCTTTTACATTTTTCATTTTTTGGAGCAGAAACCTTTAGTCAAGTACTCCTTGATAGGTGCAAATGTACTACTTTTTGGATTTCACAAACATTGGCAGTAGTAGGCGTGGAAAGCTGCAGCAAACTCAGGTTTACAGGCATACTACTGGCAAGCAGAAACCCAAAAGGTGATGGGGTGAATGCTTGCAAATAGTTTACCCAGTGGCAGCCGCTCAGGGTACCATTCTATTCCCATTGTTTTTCAGCTACCGTGCCACTCTAGACAGAGGCCCACCTAATGCAAATGAGGACTGATCTTGTTCCTTGTGGAAACAGTCCATCCTGAAACTTGGCCATCTCACCTCTCCACCCTGCAGACCACTGCTTTTTTAGTTGGGAAATTTGAGACAACCCCAAATCTGACTGACTAAGCTATGCCCCTGTCTGCAGCTTGGTTGAAATCTAAATAAGTAACTCCACTTTCATAGAGATCCAGGTCATACATTCCTCTGCATCTCATTTTTGGAATTTACACCCAACATCTTCATGCCCAACTCCATTTCCTCAGCACCAGTGCTTAATTTGTAAAATATTAAGTGCCAGGGCTCTGACCAGGAGGCGCTGCACCTTGCACCACCTATCGCCCTTGTCATCACTGCCAAAACAATTACTAACCATCTCTCTCGCATGTAAATGCGACCGTTCAGATTATTCCAGGTCCCCAAAGCTAAAGGAATGGCTGGGGAGGCAGGTATTAGCAATTTTAATGTATATTGTATTCTAAACTATCGTTGTTCTGCTCATCTCTAAATTAGATGAGCAGCGCCACCATGTGGTGGACTGTTCTAAGTATGGTGTTGACAATTAGGTGCCGGTGCCGAGCACCGGAAACCAATTAAGTGCCGGTGCTTAGCACCGGAAAGCCCCGGCTCAAATTAAGCTCCCAGCACCTTTCTACATTCATGACCTAAGCGCCTGCCAGAATGATTTTTGAATATTTTTAGATGCCCAATGCCTTAGTAATGCGGGTAATCGGTATGTTTAAAAAAAGTAAATGCACGTCTAGGCCAAAAAACAACACAAACAAGCAGTGTGCATGTTTTTCTTATAATATATTTATTTACCTGTTGCTGCAATCTTATGTTCACACTGGATAATGAATTTATTTCGGGTCAAGGAAAGGTGAGCCTTCGAATGTGTTTACAGGGTCAATGACAGGTCCACATAAGTTTTAGGTTTCAAAGCTATCAGGGACACGCACACACACTCATTTGCATGCAATTGTGAAGTAATGGGGGAAGCATTAAAGCCAACTCCGGGATCAAAAAAACATAACCAACCACTATGCAACTTCAAAATGAAGCTGTGCTGTGATTGGTCAGGCTGTGAGTGCTTCCACCTCCTCGCCGCCTATCATTTACTGCGTGTGCGTGGGTTATTGAGTTTGATTTCCACCAAAGCAGGCCTTCCCATCTAATCCTGAAGCCACTCTCATCATCTTTATTGCATCTAAATTGGCTGGGGCAGACAATTCAAGCGCTCCATCTGAGACCTGGGAGCTGCATTATCTCCACCCCCGGCTCTCAGACACAGTGCAGTTGGGAGACTCTAAAGTGCACATGACTGGGTGGGTAAGGAAGAATCGGTCAACCTGTCATGCACACTTTAATCCATGGCAGCAGCACCCTTGCCACTCATGACTAGGCACAATGTGCCGTGCATGAGGACCACACCTCTTCATGCAAGAGTGTGGGTATGGTGCCTCACAGGGGGTGGGACTGCGCCCCAATCACTCTTGGGATGAGATGCCCCAAGCTTTTAAATCTAACACACACACATGAAAGTTATTAATACTGGTTTGTTGTGATTACCCACAGTTATATGTTTTGGATTTACATTTTCAATGTTGATTGTGCCAGTGTTTGTTTAGCTCTACCCCTTTCTTCAAGTTTTTGCTTCCTTTTCCCCAGTGTGGAAGTCTGTCTCTCCTTATCCAATATCATCACTGTTCATGCCACACTGTCATTGGCATAGGTCTCATATGTCAGTGTTCGTGACCCCCTTTTGCACTGCTGTTGTCCGTGTTTAGATGCCCAGTGAGTCAGTCATTCAACTTTATTCGATTCATACAAAGAATCATAAAAGTTTGCAATTCAATACAAGTTTAAAAAGAAGAAGTTATTCAAATCATTAAAAACAAATACAATAAAAACATTTACAGATTTAGGGTACATCAGTTAAAAACTTTCTTCTGGTGATAACGGACCTCAGAAACCTTGCCACTACCACACATGTAAACAAGTCCGGGAGCAATTGTAAAAATAAATAGGCCGGTCTACATTGTCTAAAATTTAGCGATTTCATTAAAGGCTTGATAAAAATAGTCCTTAAATCTGTATAAAATTTGCAGAAGAACAGTACATGGATAGTTGATTGTTCGGAGATCTGGTCACAAGGACAACATGTTAGTTGACGAGACCAATTATTAGTATTAGGGAAACTAGTCAAACGATGAAAAATGTCTAGTCTGAAACGTGTCAAGACAAATCTATGTTGAGCATTTAAAACACCAACTAAATACGGTTGCATCATGTAACAGGTCAGTACCATTTGATTATGTTGTACGGTGGGCTTCACAAGTACCAATGTTAATCTTTTTTACTCTAAGTTGTTCAAACATACTCTCTTTAATGATTCTCTTGATATATGCAATAAAGATTCAGGCTTTTCGTAATATTCAGAGTGGCAGATATCATGCATGGAGTTTTTTATGTATTTCAACCATGTTATTTTCATTGCATGATCAGCACCGCAGCAGTCCTGTATAATGGCTCTGTTAAAGCTCGTATGATCCGATGTCCATAATTTGTGCCAAAGGAGGACTGGCTGCACCCTTATCAGGTCCTCCAGATAGGTTATACCCAATTCTGCATGACACACAAAGTTAGAACAGCTGGTAGGAAGCCCTAAAAGGTTTTTAAGAAACCCATTTTCTACCAGCTGTAAAGAATCAACATCTGCATGTCCCCACAACTCGGAACCGTACATCGCTATTGACCGGCATTTGGCGTTATAAATGCTCAACATGTCCCTGGGAAGTTTACGTCCCAGTTTCCTAGAAATGTTACTCAGGCCTGCGATTGATCTGAGAAACTGCATTCTTCTCGATTTAACTGCACTTTTCCTGTTACCAATACTATCAAACGATATTCCTAAATACGAAAAAGTTGATGTTTGAGGTAAAGTCTCGTTTCTTATTAAAATATTGCGTCTCTTAGCTGATTTTCGACCAGCTTTCATTACGTACGTTTTACCTATGTTGATTAAAAGACCCAGATTCTCCATGAAATTTACAAATTTATCTAAAAGATGCTGAAGAGCGTTAGGGGTGCGGGCCATAAGCACCACATCATCATCAGAAGTCCACAAGGGTACCACCCAGGCCATTGATATACAAATTAAATAAAAATGGTGCGAGCACACACCCCTGGCGGACCCCCTTCTTGATGTCAACTGGGCTAGTGCATTCACCATTCATACCATATCGAATCTTGGCAGAACTCATTGAATACAAATATCTGAGAAAATTGACAGTGGCACAGTCAACACCCATAGAGGTCATAATAGACCAGAGTTTATCATGGACAACACAATCGAATGCAGAGGACAGGTCCACAAACGCCAGAAACAGGTTGCCCCCTTTTATTTGTGTATATTTGCTCACTAGCAGATTCAAGTTAATGGCCTGCTCTATGGTCCCAACACCCTGGCGGAAGCCATATTGGAAATCGGACAGAATATTATTGCAGTCTGCCCACTCCTGTAATCTGTCCAGCACAATACGACCCACCACCTTGACCAACGAATCCAGCAAGGAGATGGGTCTATAATGTGCGGGGCAGTTGCGATCTCCCTTTTTAAATATTGGTACGATGTGTGATTCTGACCATGACACTGGAAAACCAGCTTCCCGAAAGGACTTAAAGGCCAGGGTCACGAGAGGGCCCCAAAGATCAATATTGTCCTTAAAGATATCAATCGGGATCCCGTCGGGGCCAGGTGCCTTTCCTCCCTTACTAGCTCCAAGTGCCGGTATCACCTCCTCCAGTGTGAAGTTAAAATCAAAATATTTCCACAAGAAGGTAGGCCCAGGGGAGACAGCTCTCGTCCCTTTCACAGAGTTATCTCGTCCTTCTTCAATCGGGCCCATATATCATTTCGCAAAATGGGCCACCCATTCTTGTTCTGTAATTGCTACCTCTATACTAGGTTTATCATCGTCACAACAAAAGGGAGAATTTACCACACGCCAGAATAACTTAGAATCTTTATTCTGGCTCGCTTCCTGCAGATGGTCCCAGGCCTCCTCTTTCAGAACCTTTTTATGATGATTTAATGCTAGCTTATAAGCCCGCCTGCAGTTCTGTACCTCTAAGTTATTCCTAGGTACCACCTTCAAAGCCCTCTTTAGCTTATTGTGTGCAAGAGTGCACGCGTGGTCAAACCACCCTTGCTTTTTCGTGACCCCTCTAATCTGATTAGTAGTCAACCCAGCACTAATTTCCTCTCTAATATGTCTAAAAGCCCCCACAACCGTTTTTAGATGCCCATCCAATGTTTGTATCTCCAAGTGTCAGTGTCTTCTTGTTCCAGTGTCTATGTCACACTGTCTCAGTACGCACAATGACAGACCATTAGATGAAGAGGGCTGACTGAAAGCCCCTATATGTAAGTATATTAAATGTATATTTTGGTAAAATCAAAAGGTATGAAAAACAGAGGTTTGTTTCTCTTTCTCTACCTTTCTCTGGTAGTTCTGGCCTACATTACACATCCGCAGAGAAAGGGCTGGAGCTGGCACTCAGTGTGCCCAAGGGAGAATGATTTAAAAGGGATATGCCCACCGGGAGAGCCATCCAGAGCTGTACTGCTGGACTGAGGAGCCGTTTTGGGCAGCCCGCCTGGGTGTGCCAGATTTTGCTCCTCTCATAGGCACTAAGGAAAGCATGAGCAAACAATAACAGGCAGGGAAGAAAATTCAAAGCAGAAGAGGCAACATGGGTCAGGTCACACTGCAGGGTCAGGGAACCGGCAGCCACAAAGTGCTTGATAAGCAGGTAAATAACAATAGTTAATGCCTGTCAAAAGGAAGAATTGTACTTGGCTGTCCTGATTCCAACTTTCTACTCCAAGTGATAATAAACCATTTATTTTAGCCCTATAGCTTACTGCAGAGGGCTGATTTGGTGCGGCTCGGGCCTATAACGAAGGAGAGGACATTTAACAACTGGTGTAGCCAGAGGCAGAACGGCTATCAATCTATTATAATATTTCACCCCCTCGAAAGAATGCTCTAATTCAAAAGGGGGGAACATAACAAGTATTGGAATGTTGGAGCAGGAGGCTTATACCAGCTATTATTGGCCCCGAGCCACTCAATTGTCTTGAGTGAACTCCCAACAATCCAATGTTCTAATAATTTTTAACACTTGAATCAAGGCTCATCATGTGCCCCTCACGTGTAGGTGTTATGTTGATGCCATTAAAGGCCCTTCGATCAAGCAGCAGGTGACATCTAAAAAATCTAAAAAATAGCTAATAAATCATTACAACTTAAATTGTTGTACCTGATGCCCTTTAAGTTTACAATATGGTAAACCATCTGCTAGGAAACTTTAGATGTTAAAGATGACAAAAAAGTTAATTAGAGCACATTTAGATCTTAAAGATGACAAAAAAGTTCATTAGAACACACAATAACAATGAAAAGAGAAGACCAATGCAGAACAGAAACCAGAACAAAACTCTGCGGCACAGCAGAAATGACAATAAAAACAGATGCATGCTTAACCAGGGCCAACAGGAAGCTGCTCTCATCACTTGTTCAGCGGGCATATTTCCAGCAATTTCTGCCTTTTATTGGAAAACTAGATAGTAAAGAAAAAGATTATGTTGTTTGTCTTCTAAATAATGCAGCCAGGAAATTGTGCAATAGAAGAAAAAAAGCCTGACACAGCACATTGTGCGCAAATCTAAAGACATTAATGTTGAACAATCACATATTCTTATCTTATGACAAACATAATATTGCATTAAACAACAGGTACCTCTAGACCGCAGAGCATTTGGGAACTTCGTTTATAGTTTAATTGCATGCATTTTATCTCAAAATATGTACTGCCCATGGATAATATTTTACAACATAATAATTTAGCCTTCCAAACTATTGCAAAAGACCTTTCAAAAATGTTCGTAAAGATAGGGAGGAGAGGGTTACGTAACAATGTATTTCACTCTTGAGATTGCAACAAAGAAAAAACATGGTAATACGAACGTCAAGCAAAAATATTAACTGCACATTTCTGTGTGGTGGAAAAAATCAACTGAACGTCAAAATTCTGCTAAATAAAAAATGGAACGTAAATCAACGAAAAAAAGACACCTTTGCCCTAGCCTAAAGTAGGTACAAAATATTGCAAAGTATGAAACATCAAACAATACGTCACTTATAACCACAATGGCTGCTTCCTGCATAGTGGTAGACAAAGTTGTATTCAGACTGCTAAATCTGAGCACAACAGAAGGGGGTATATTTAAACATAGGTTGACCTTGTTTGAACAAGACCATTTTTGCAGGTCACTTTCCTCAGGTTGTGGTTCTGGAAATGCAAGCCAGCCATTTTCTCCTTTGACAAGACATCAGCTGTTTCTACACATTGCTTCTGTATATCCTTGTAATTGGTAATTTTGGTGTTTTGAGAAGATGGAACTGTTTCTAATTGCAGGACCACTTGTTTAAAGCCATGCTGCTCACATGTCAAGCCATTAAACACTAGTTTTTACAGGCCTCAACTTACAGGGAATCAAATTACTGACGTGCAGATGTGTAAAAACACTGGGGCATATGTACAAGCCCCTATTGCCACCACAACGTCACTTTTATCGACGTTGTGGTGGCGATAGGTGCTGCGCCTTATGTACGAGGCAGAGTTAACGCTGCCTTGTACATAAGGCCCCCTTTCACGCTATGTTTAGCGTGAAAGGGGCATGCAGTGGCTGTTGTGGTGGGCGTTCCACCGCAACACCCTTTCATTTTGACGCTGCCCCCTATGTACAAGGGTGGCGCACATAAGAGGCAGCGCCAAAATTAAGACCAGGTAAATCCTGGTCTTAAGTTGGCGAAAGGAGGAGAAATGCATTATTTCTCCTCGTTTTTGCTTTTTTCATGTGTGCTGCCTTGTGGAGCACACATGGAAAAATCAAAATGCCATGGTTTGTTTATGTACAGGAAAGTGGCCCTTCCTGTACATAAACAAACCTTTAAAAAAAATGCCATTTTGTGACTTTCATGTGTGCTGCCTGAAGCAGCAAACATGAAAGTGACAGAATGGCATTTTAGGATTGTTTATGTGCAGGAAGGGGGACCTTCCTACACATAAACAATCCTTCACTGCACGCAGACACCATTGCACTATGGTGCAAGGGTGCCTGCGTTGGCGCTAAGTTGCTAAACTTTGCGCCATCGCAGGGGGAAACGCAAGGCTGCACCACATTCTTGTAAATATGGTGCAGCCTTGCGTTTCAGAAGTGGAGGAGAGAGGCGTTAAGCCAGGAAGGCTAACGCCTCTCTCCTCCACTTCCTTGTACATATCCCCCACTGTTTTTCAGTCTTGGAAGGAGCCTGGCAGCTGACTCAGAGTCCCCTTCTCGGCCGACACACCGCTCAGGCATTTGTTTAAATAAACGTCTATCTTGACATTACCTGAGGAGTTGCGGAAATTGTGTTTTTCTTAGAGAATAGTAGTTATTGTTTCCATGTTTTATACACTGGAGCAGTGCATAATAAAGATTTCTAGATATACGATTATTGTATTTGACTTCTGAAAACCAAGTGGGTGTCCACCCCTACATATACTTTGGTAGGGTCTCAGAGAGGTCTGAGCAGTAATCATACTGACCCATCTGTGAAATAGGCCAAGGGTGGGCCAGTCAGACCCCAGCCCGTTGGCACCCCCCCCCCACTCCCTCCCCTTCCCCCATCTGCAAACTGACTATTTCCACAGGTCTAGTGGCCGGGGGAAACTACCAGAAGAGCCAATTCCTGAGCTTACATCACTTCCTGTGATGTTATTATTGGAATGTTTGAACTGGTGCTAAGATGAAGAAGAATATGAGGAAGATGAGAAGGAGAATGAGCAAAGAAGAGCTGGAGAGAACATGGTTGGAGGCCAGGACCTGCATATGTGTTGTAAGTAACCTGGGAAATCCTGGGATCCTTCACACAGGTACTCCACGGGTAGTTCATAATACAGAGAGCTCCCTGGGACCGCACTCAGGCTTATCCTGAGAAATGTCCTGTGATCCTGAGACCAAAGACTGTGGTTCAGCGAACCAACCCCCCTTCCTAAGTTTGAGCGCATCTGGAGGTGGACCCTGAAGTACATAGTGCACAGGTGAACGGCCAGAATTCTAAAGATAAGCATCAGTGAGGTAAACTAAGTACTGATCAGGTTTCTCTGATTATTCTAGGATGTGGGTTGTGGTTAGAGCTGCTGACGTTGGAACTAGGTTCGAGTCCCAGTGTCAGCTCAACATCCTGTGATTCTGAGCAAATCGCTTAATTTCCATACCTAAAATATGAATGAATTGTGTAATGTAAGTGGTGCTCATGTACATTGCTCCAATGCCTTAGGGCTGAGGTCTCACTATATAAACCTAAAAAAAATTTATTAACTAAAAATAACCGGCCAGATTCTAATGAGACTTACAGATGGTGGTACATAAAAGGGTCGATCTGCGAATATAGGCCACTTTTTTTGGGAGTGCCCGGGCCTAATTGTGATCCCAATCCGACCCTGGTAGTAGGGGTGGGTTTTGTGCTCCCTTAGAGAACTGCAGCACATTCACACCAAAGTTTTTAGTTAAGTCATCTTGGAAATTTAATGTCTAATCAAATTGAGTGACCGATTCTTACTATAAACATGTGAGGTAGTTTTAATAATGAACTTACGTTTCTTAATTCAACTCAAACTGAGTCACATAGAGTGCATGTCAGTAGTGTTATTATCCAGGGGCGGCTAGCAACTGTGAAAATCGGTGAGGCGAAGCGCGGCGTAAAACTGACCGATATGTTGCCTTTCTCCGCTCCCCTCTCCCGGTGACAGACAATGAGCAGGAAGGAAGGTGGTTTACTTCCTACATACAAATCCAACCAGGGATTGGTTGGAGCAGGCTAACCCAGCGCTCATTTTGAGGCTGGGGGCCTGTGCCTGCAATCCCTCGGCAGTTTTACAGCACCGGGATTGCAGGCTTTGAAGTGCGCATGACAGATTGGCCGGCTGTAGACAGCCGGCCAATCTGTCATGCGCATTGAGCAGTCATCCTGCAATATGCAGGAATCTGTCAGCCCCGCCCCCACCATCACTCTTGTGCTAGCGCGGCCAGCGGCATACAGATTATTAAAATGGTAATAACCATTTTATTATTCTGTGTGTACCTGCTGAGGTCACAGCAGGTGGGGGCAATGCTCCTCCACCTTAACGGAAGAGCCGCCGCTGTTATTATCTCAAGAATAATGCAATTGTTTAAGGCTTAGGGAAAAGGACCCTATTCACAAATATAAATTCAGTCATAAACATAAGCTTATGATTTAATTTACATTTTCATGCCTGCCAGGATTTCCCAAAAGAGGTCCTGGCAAGTGTAAGCCCATTTATATGTGAAGAGATCTCTGTTAAACATGGTGAGTTCTCAGGACCAGTAAATACCACTCCAGGGGAAGGAATATGGGTGTTCCAAAGCATGGTTTCACAGCAATAAACATGTATGTTTGTGGACATTCACAAATAGTTCTCGTTCCTGTTTCAGTCCTGGCAACTGTAAAATGTTTACTCTAGCCAAGGACTGGTGTAAATCCATTTCCAAAGTTGGAAGAAGAATGAATCAACCCCAGATTTGGTGGGTGTGTAAGGAAAAGGGGTTCTTCACAAAGAAAAATATTGTTCCATGGAAAAAATTAGCATTTGCACACATGATCATATTCCCCTCTCTGCTATGGGAAATTCCTGACATGGAGAACAGGACATTTCTGTAAAGTCACTTGACCTTCCCAAGAGTAAACATGGAGACCTGCACCAGCCTTACTCTTGCGAATGTTTGTGAATAGCAGAAAGTTATAAAAGTATGTTCTGGCAGAGTTGGAGCACTCCGGCTGTGCAGCATTGGCAAAAAATAAAGCACAATGACGTGCATGTACACATACATATTCATGCATGCAAGCATATGCATCATCATGGTATGGCGGGCCAGCATGATGACCTATATGCATGCATGCGTCACTACGTAATGTGGACGCCATTTTTTTTTTTTTCTGTTTCAAGATGGCACACGCCAGTTTTTGAACGGTAAATAAAATAAATGAGTTAAATGCACACAAAAGCATGCTTTAAACAAAGAGTGGCCTTATAGCAAACTGCAGCTGCTGGGCCCTCCAAAACTGGATTATTTTTTTTTAATCCTGATGGGGAAAGGTATGAGAGCAATTGTGAAGTGGGAGGGGGTGTAGTGAAAAGTAAATGATGCAGAGCGGTAATACTAATGTGTAACAAGGTGTGGGCAGCAATGAAGGAGGCAGAAAGGCTTAAATTTTAAAAAATGACAAAATTGCTAAGCAGTATGGTGAGAAGGAGGAACTCAATGGACAATCTTTGGAGCAGGGAGGTCAACACAGAAAGCATGTGGGGCAAGGATGTGACGGGGAAAGCAATAGACAGGTGAGAGAACAAAAACACATGCACTCTCATGGTGTGTTAAAGGCAAAAGAAAAAAAAGCAGTTCCCTGAATGTGAGCAGCAGAAGGATGCAAGTCATCTAGTCAAAATGATGATGAAGAAGCTATGCTCCAGGGGAGGGACAAACAGAAGAAGATGAAGGAAAGCCATTAATTAAATAAATGCAAGCAAATAAAATTGGCAAGAAAGCCATCCAATGGTAGGCAAAAGACTGACTCAAAGCTAAATGCTACCTACAGGCAAGACCAAGGAAAGAAAGCACTATTAGCAATCTAGCAAGGAAAAAGTCTATAACATCTAGAATTGGTTAATACTGCCACAACACTGGGAAGATGCATACAACACGAAGCGGGGAAAGGGGACTGGGAGGATCCAAATAACAAGACTGCAACTATAAATCATTAAATTGTATTATCCAAAGCTCCTTCATATAATATCTTCTATCATAACATAGCATAACATAATAATACATTACATTACATAATATAACATGACTTTTTCCTATTTAGAAAGTTGAGCCAGGCCCTCAATCTGGCCCCCAAGGAGCTGATGTGAATTCACATTTTCTGAAAATAATTTAATGGCTACTACTAAATCTCTGGATAAGCATTTTTCCTTAAAAGATGGTAGAACCATCATTTTCGATAAAGATGTACGCTCAACTCTTGCCATTTTCGAACAAAATGAATTTGCATTGACATTGAAATTGTGTGTGATACGAAACCTGCTGGAGTACAATGGTGTGCTCAGCGCCTGACCAGTTTTTTAAATTTTTGTGCAAATTTCAGCGATTTTCTAACTGCAATTTCCGTAGTTTCCATTTTGCAGTGAATCCCTCATTCTGTCCCTTACTTTTTTTAAATCATGGCCCACATAACTGTAGCTGTGCGCAGAGCAACAGAGGAGTAGCCTCGATAAAAAACCAAGGGGCATGTTTACAAGGAAACTGTTTGAGCGTGGCGTTAATCCAAGATTACTAACGCCGCGCTCCGACAGTTTCCAAAGACAGGGATGCGCCCTTTTACAAGAATACGGTACACCCCTGCGTTTCCCCTAGTGCTGGCGCAAAATTTAGCTGCCTGTCCATTAAGAACCAAACCATTTTAATCATAACGTGTGCCCTAAGGTCGGGGGGGCGCCAACAAAAGTTGTCGTTAAGCTTAGTCATAGTCATAGTCATCAGCATACTTGCACCACGTGTCACTTCAGAGGACCTTGTCGGGAATCTGATTAATCAAAGAAATAACGACTATTCTGTCATTATCACTCAAACGACCCCCTGTATTTTCTGACTCTGCATATCTCTCCTCAGGAGCTTTATGAGCATATTTGCAGTAGAATTTTGTGGCCAGTTTACGACAGTGAAATAATTACCACTGGCTGTGTCTCACAGTTTGGCAGAGTATAAGAATGCAAAGATATTCCCCTTGAAAAGCAGACGTTTAGCAGGGAGAAATCTCTTGTGGGCAGCCTGCACTGATAACGTGAAGGAAGAGCATAAAGATATCCTGAACCCCTAATATTGTATCTCTCCCTGTTCTCAAACAAGCTGCAGGATTGTATGCAATCTCTATAATACAACAGGTGGGCCAGTATTGAGCTTGTAGGAGCCCCTGGAAGCGGGCGCGAGCCCAAGGAGTGATGGGCTTGCTACACCGAGAATATAGATTTGAGGTGACCTTCAAATAAGTGTGCAGCTTGAATTCCACGTATGTCTTGATCTTTTTCTTTGTGGTTCTGGATGGGGCTCCAAGGTCCTCATTCATGGCCCTAATAACTTCCAAGACTCTCTGCATTTGCAATAGTTGTACAATGTGTGTAGTTGCTTCGTCTTAGTTGTCAGACATTCTCCGCTCCAACTGGTCTATGCGATCATTGTGTTTTTTAAGCTTCTTGCTCATTCGATCCAGTTTGTTAGAGAGCGTGTCAATTTTATCATCAATAGTGTGGAGACTGTCGTATTTCAGAGAGCAAGAGCTTTATATCTGAATCTGGAGTGGATTCTTCTGAACGTCCAACTGGTCATTGGTACCGGCTAGTCACCCCATTGATGGAGTGTGTGGATTTCTTCTTCTTAAAGTTCAGTTTGGGCTGGCCCTGATCTTGAGTGCCCATCGATAGTGTTACCTGGGATCTCTCCAGTTTAATGCCATAGGATCACAGTTGCTGTTCAGTGTCTCTCACCAGCAGTGCCTTGTGTGCCACAACTTGCCTGGCCTCACCCCAGCACAGCAACCAGCCAGGAGGCATGAGCAGACCCTGTCTAGAAAAGTGCCCCAACATGCCCCCAGCCGAAAGTAAGAAGGCAAAGGCAGGCCAATGCTGACCCTTATTTGATGGCACCAAAGGTTATAAACTCTGCCAGGGGATTCTTCCAGTAACATCCATGCACTATCACAAGAGTGAGTGCCAGGGAGCATACAGAGGCCGCTAGGGATGCACGGCAGAGCGCCACATGACCAGTTCCAGGTCCAGAGACCCAGTCAGTTCAGTACGGGGGGAGAGGTGGAGGAGCGGTCTCATAAGGGTGTGCTCAGTGGTCAACTGGTCTCCCCCACAGACTGTGTCTCCTTCCAGAGCCTCTGACCCACACATTCTAGCTGTCAGCACCAGTCAGCCCTGCACAAATCCAACATTGCCCTCTCCCTTGTGACACACCACTCCAGCAGTACTCAGGTTCTCCCACCAGTCACCCTCCGGTCTGCAGGCTAGCCAGTGTGCTCCAGTAGTGCGGCGTCTCCCCATGTCTGCATCAAGAAAGCTGATCCAGACTTTCCCCATGAGACAGCACACTCCGAGGCCTCCCCGGATGCCCGCCACAAGGCTCAGTCTCTCCAGCACCGCCATGCCTGCAGCTCGCTTCCTTCCCCAGCAGAGGCCTTCTGCTCCTAGAATCTATCAACAGCGAGCAGGCTGCGTAGAAGCAGCAGTCTTGGTGTCCAGGCTATTCGGGCGCCCACACCCCCAACTTGATCACAACCTCCCAGGTTTCAACCGCAGCGCCCACAGTAGTCAGGCGTCTGGAATCTCATCAGCGCAGGCCTGCCTGCGACACACATCCCTCTCCCACAAAGGCCTCCTCCTCCTAAATTGTTACAACAATGATCGAAGTGGCAGGTATGCAGCAATAAGACAGGCCTTTCTTTTTATGTCTGGAGTTCTCAGCCCCTACGGGGAGTCTCTGTCGTCGTAAACTTACTAATAACTCATTGTTTGTGAATACCAAAAAAAGTAAACTTACAAAAAATTGTAAGTTTACCTTTATGAATCAGGCCTTTGATGTCCTGTTTATTCAGGCGCCTGTTTCCTACTTTTTAAGTAGGTTGGAGTTCAGATGAAACAGATTAATGTCGAATTTGTCTCCTGACCATCAATGCCTCACAAGGTGGCAGCTATTTTGCAGCCCGTCTCTCTGGCATCTCTAATCAAAAAGGAAACTTAAAAGACCTTCACAGAAGCCAGCCCTTGACAACTTCTGCTTTTAGAATCTTGTTTAAATGATTGTATGGGAACTTTGTAAAGCTGAGGGCCTAGCTGATATGCAGTGTGGTTTTAAGTTTCCATAGGTACCAAACGTCTTTGATGCAATAACATTGTACATAGTTGACAGGGTTTTGAATTTGATCTTGGCCTCCACCAGGTCTAAGTGGACAACTTTCAAGACAGGCATCACATGATCTTGCTGTTTAGGCTATGACTAAGCCAGGCGTGTAGCTTCAGGGGGGTGTTCTGGGTTGTACACTCCCTTAATAAATCTATTCTCTAGTAAATAGCTGGGTACAGGTGTTTTCAGTCGGGTATGGTGAGGAGCCTGTCGATTTCACCTGGGATTTTTACATACACACACAGGCACAATCACACACCCAGGCACAATCACTGGTGGCAGCCCGTGCAGGTAGGCGCGGTGGGGCGGGGGAAGGCTGGGGTGAGGGGATGGAAGTGACAAGCAACTGAATAGTGAAAATAAAATAAATAAAACCACTTACTGTGCGCTCGCCGCATCGACAAAAGAGATAAGTGGCATGCTTGTGGAAGCAAGCGAGTGCTTCTTGCTGTAAAAAGTTCATCAGGTGCTATCTCTCCCCTTGGGGATATGCTATTCATTAGTTTTAGGAAGCATTGTCTATATTTGTCATGTGTAAATAGCTTTTGATTCTCCTCTAGAAGGCTCCTTTAGTTGTTAAGATGGTTTGGTTCTCTGTGAAATCTACCTCCTGGGGTCATTGACTAGACCCCCCCCAACTTCACTGCCTTCCTAATATCCCAATGGCACAGTGCTGAGACATGTGAGTGTCAACTGCTAGAATGCAGCTCTGTATCTTGATAGGTTTTTCCACTAATTATTAGTTGTTATCGTGGCCCATCGGATATTGATTAATTATTTCCAGGCAGCTTTACCTTTGTTGGGTTCTTTTAAACTGGCTTTGTATGTTTTAATGGACTTGAGTTGTTGTAGTATTTACCCAAACCTGAGCAATGTTACAGAAAGAATACTGGCAAATGTAATCATTTATGTGAAAAAGAAGCAAGCACATATTTGGAATCAAGGGGGCAACAAATTATTTACCGTTGTCTGGCTACTGCAAGGTAACAGCTTTTTTGTCTGAGTGAATGCTATAACACTTCAATTTACTAACAGCTATGGGCCGCTGAAGATTCTGTAAGGCTCTGAAATGCTAACATGCTGTGGTGAGCCTCAAAGAAGTCAGAACAACTGGGAGAAGACGCAGTGCAAAATGCCACATCAATTCGGCAATCTATATCCATAGATGGCACTATAAGGTGTTACTCCACAACCACACCTTTCCATTAGGATGGGTTCACATAAGTAAACTTTTTTTTTTTTTTTAAAGATGTAAATTGCCATTTTTATATAAATACATACAAGTCCAAATTGCTATTTTAAACAAAAGTTACATTAACTGCAAATATTTGGAGCAGGATTTAAAATCCTCAAGTTGCCGTGCGGAGAAGGTCCATTATGGAGTATTTAAAGGATTAATACCTTACCAGGCTGATTAACCTGCCCCGTTTGGACATTTTTAATTTAAAAAAAAAAAATTATAAGGATTTTATTGAGTATGCAACCAAGAAAAGCAAAAGAGCAGATCAAGATCATTACAGTGCGATACGGTACAGTATACATGTCATATTCGCAAAAGGAGAGAGAAAACAGAAAAACACAAGTACAGAATCCAGGTACATAAATGAATAAACATGGCTAATACAGTGTGCAGCATTTCTGTTCAATAAGCGCCCAACTTTGCGTATAGAGCATACAGTCTCGAAGGTTGTGAGGCCCAGCTAACCCGACATATACACACCAGTAGTGCCCCCGTATTATTCTGTTGAGGCTGTGTTGTATTATCAGTTTCCTCGTGTGTCATCTGTATGTAATCACGAAATGGTTGCCAAATTTCTAGTGGTCTGGCAGATGGTGGTTGCAGTTGAGCGTATGTATCACTAGTGGTGTTGCAGAATGTCATGCTCCGTAGCCATGCCTGTAACGTGAGTGCGCGCCTACCACCCCAGTTAATGGTGACCTCATGCTTAGCAATGAGGAGTGCAATTGCAACAAACCTTCTCCTAGATTTGGGGAAAGTGTATACATAACCAAGCAATGCCATAAGGGGTGTGGGTGCAACTTCCATCTCGACCATGCAGAAGATTTCTATAAAGACCGACCGCCAGTACCCCTCTATCGTGGAACAAGTCCATGTAATGTGCGAGAAGTCAGCTTCAGGAGAGCCGCATCTCAAACAGGCGTGCGGACCGGATGGATCTATACAATGCATTTTACTAGGTGTCATGTAAACCCTCCACAAAAATTTAAAATGGACCAACTTATGCCTATGATTGGGGGAGATACGACGAGTTTGAGTACAGCACCTCCCCCACTGTACGTCTGTGATTGGATGGCCGAGATCACGCTCCCATGCCACCCTCACCCCGGAGTCCCGATTGGGAAGCAGAGCCACTACTGCCTTGTACATTCTTGCAACGAGGTGACTACCATCCCCACCCTTAATCACCCCAGTCAAGATTGGAAAATCCAGTGGTTCTAGAGGGTAACTGAACACAGATGCGCGCAGTGCTCTCTGTAAACTATGCAACACATAATGGTCCATTACAGTGGCATCACGGAAACGAGGATCCTCCGTGCGCGGAAAAAATGTGACCCTTTGGAAAAAGGTCACCAAATGTCACCAAGTGAAACTTGGTCAGTGTGAGCTTCACCAACCCCTCCTGCAGGATAGGAATACAGCTATTCCCAGTTAACGGCAATGCGGGGGAGTATAATATACGGGCTCCCGTCAACACTTTCAACTTCCAACTAGTCGTAGATAATGTTTGAATATTCGTAGAGTCTCGTGGAACCCCAATCGGCAGTATGGCATTAAGTGGTATTGGTAGCGCCAAGTCAGCCTCCGGCCTGTGATATGGGATCCTAATATCAACGTGGTACCATTGTCGGGCATAGCTGGCCTGTGCTACCAAGTAATAAACCTGAAAGTTTGGGACCTCAAACCCACCTCTCTCATATGGGAGCATTAGTGTGTCCCAACTTATGCGGGGTTGCTTCCCCCCCCATACCAACCGTGTCAACAGCGTGCGAAGGTCCGAAAAGAAGTTATTGTACAATGGAATAGGAATGTTATGGAAAAGGTACAAGAATTGCGGAAGGACCACCATCTTGATTATGGCAACTCTGCCAGCCAATGATAAGGGAAATGACAACCAACGTTCAACATTACGCCCCAACTTCTCCATGACCGGCCATAGTTCAACTGCAAAATGCGACTCTTCTCCCTGTGAATATGAACCCCAAGATTTTTCACAGATTCATCGCACCACTTCAGTGGATATTCCACTGTTCTTTTATTGGGTGCTGCTGTCAACGGAAAGACTTCCGATTTGTCCCAATTAATACGCAGACCCGAGAGGGTGCCGTATCTCGTGACTTCGCAGAGGAGTGATGTCAGATTATTGTCTGGGTGTCTCACATAAAGAATGATGTCGTCTGCGTAGAGTGTAAGAAGCAGAGGTCCAGTGTTAAATTGCAATCCCCGGTGACTGTGCTTCTCTTGTAAATGCCGCACCAATGGGTGAAGTGCCACAACAAACAACAGTGGTGAGAGTGGGCACCCCTGCCTTGTTCCCCGTGTAAGTACAAATTCGTCAGTCAATGTCCCATTGAGACGGATACGTGCAGTGGGTAAAGTGTACAGTAATTTAACTACCGTAAGGAATTGCTCCGGCACCCCCAGTTGTCCCAATGTGGCATATAAAAAGGGCCATTCAAGGGAATCAAAAGCCTTTTCAGCGTCGAGCAGCACAGCGGCTGCCGGGATCGAGGGATCTATTCTATTCAGTGTAGCAAACAGTGTACAGAGATTAAGTGCCGTAGATTTGTGGGGAATGAAACCTGACTGTGCTGGTGAAATCAGTTGCTCAACAATGAGCGCAAGTCGAGTTGATAACACTTTGGCCAAAATGTTATTATCAAAGTTTAGAAGCGATAAAGGCCAATACAAACTACAATACCGCATATCCTTCCCAGGGTTTGGCAACAAAGTTATGACTGCCTCTCTTAGAGTGGGCGGGAGCACCTCTGCCTCCACCGCCTCTTGATGCATATCGATGAGGTGTGGTACAAGTATAGCCTTATATTTCTTATAAAAGCACCCTGTGAATCCATCCAGGCCCGTCGCTTTAGAACCCTCAAGAGCATCAATGGCCTCACTAATTTCGTCCTCCGAAAAAGGCTCGGCCAGGAATTCCTGATGCGCTTTCTCCATCCATACCAGCGATACCTCATCCAGATATTCCCTATAGTCTTCAGGGCCCCTGGTGGTCCGAGAGGTGTATAATGTGGTGTAATAAGTAAACACCTCCTGGAGGATTCCCAGATTGCCGGCTACACGTGTCCCTCCGTTGTCAACTAATTCCGCTATGTATGTTGGTTTACGAGAATGTTGCATCAGCCTGGCTAAAGTTCTGCCCGGCCTCTCACCCTCCCCAAACCGCCTTGCAACTGCATACTTTCCAAGGTAATGGGCCTCATGCTCTGTGGCCTCCCTAAAGTGTGTCAGTAACATTGCACGTCGTTTCAGATCAGGGGGGCCAGTGCTAGTTACTTCAATATGGTCTAGTTCGGTTAGCTGCTCTTCTATCTTAGCAAGTGTACGTCTTAAAACCCTAAGAACCCCGGCACTTTTAGATATACACACACCTCTTATGTATGCCTTGAAGGCCTCCCATAGTACCGCCTTGGTGTCCACAGATCTCCCACATTCAAAGAGAAGTATTCGGTGACCGCCTCCCCTAGTTCAGCTGCAAAAAAGGTGTCTCTTAGTGCCATATCTGGAAACCGCCAGGGACGCTCCACCCCCCCAGCCCTGGGGCCCCGCAACTTAACCAAAACTGGAGCATGGTCCGACAGTGTCCGTGGTAAGTGGTTCACAGTGTCTATCCACAGCGCCAACCCAACAGAAAGGCACCAATAATCCAGGCAAGTCCATGTACCATGGGGCGCGGAATAGTGAGTGTAACTGTCTTGTTCAGGATTGTGATATCTCCAGGCGTCCACTAAGCCAAATCCATCCAAAGTATCAAGTAAGGAGAGCCGTGCCCTGGGCTTGGTGCCCAACGTGTGTGCCGTGTTATCTTGCACTGGGTCCAGAAGCAGGTTAAAATCCCCACCCAAATAAATATGATCTGCACCCATACATTCTATATTGGTATGAATAGTGTCAAAGAAATCGGGGTCATCAACATTCAGTGCATATATGTTAACAAATAATACTGAATGCTCGAGCATACACCCCCTAACCAGCAGAAAACGCCCACCTGGATCCCTTCATACCTCCACCTCCACCTCCCTGAACGGTACCCTCTTATTTAGTATTGCAACCCCACAAGCGTACGTGCTATAACCAACAAAGTATCTGTGTGTCCCCCAGCTCATGGCCAATGGCGTCTTAGCAGATGACTCTAAGTGCGTTTCTTATATAAAAGCAATGGCCACTTGATGGCGTTGCAAATAATTGGTCACTTGTTTACATTTACGAGTATTATTGAGGCCCCTAACATTCCAGGACATTATTACAATGTTGGCTTCAGCTAGTACCCTGTTAACCATAACCTATTTGTTGTCTATTCAACCTGACATGACCCAGATGCTTATGTCTACCCTGTAATTGCAAATTGCAGTCATAACATGTTATGTACTTCTGCTCACATGCCCCATATCCCCCCTCCCCCCACCCATCCCCCTTACCCAACTTTAGGGGGAAAACCCTTTCCAATGCAACAATAATGGATAACAAAAGCAAACAATATGGAAAAGTGAAACTAGTATAAGATTGCATCAAAGCAAACAAGTGCATCCGCACTAGGGGGGTGGCAATGCTCCGTTGCTTCCCCATTTTCTTGACAATGTGAATATGATTCGTCCCAGGTGGCAACTCAATGCGCATAGTCATAAACAAGGAAGAGGCCCAACAATGCCGCAAAGATGCCCACAATTACTGCCACATTAATAAGTAAAGACCAATAATGACAGCAACTAACTGCCAGTAAAAAGATCAGCACTTGTTCCGAAATCCGGAATGTTCTGTGAGTGCAGCGGAGATGGAGATCCGCGCTGTCTATCGGATTTGGAGTACTTCTGGCAAAACTCCTGGGCATCATGAGGGGAGTCAAAAATACGCGAACGGCCATCCACATCCACCTTCAACCTTGCGGGGTATAACATCCCATGCCTAAGTCCCAATTTCCGGAGATTTGCCTTTACCCCAGTGCACTTAGGGTGCGCTTCCTGCACCATTGCAGTAAAGTCCAGATATAGAGAGATAGATGACCCCTGTCAAGTTAATTGTCCCTTTTCACATGCCATTGGTAAAGCGGTGTCTCTGTTTCCGAAATTAAACAGGCGGGCTATAATTGGTCTTGGCGGGCAGCCCGGGTTAGGCTGCGGCCCCATGATGCGATGTGCTCGTTCCACCACAAACGTGGCAGTGAAGGATTCGCCACCGAAGATGTCCGTGAGGAGCGTCTCTACAAAACGATCCAGCCGCCCAGTATTTGTGGATTCCGGCACCCCCTTTATTCGAATGTTGTTACGCCGCCCTCTCGCCTCCAAATCCTTGTTCTTGATAGCGACTGCCTTAAGGAGCTTCTCCATTCTGTCAATTTTCTTGGTTTTCTGGGCGGCGCCATCTTCCAGATCAGAAATCCTGCCCTCGGCCATGTTCAGACACCCGTCATGTTGATCGAGCCTAGCACCCATGGATTCCTTACCTTACGACCCATGCCACCATCTGATGTGTCCTGATAAGCAGCCACGTGACGCCTGCCTTACTCGGGGCCCACCGCAACAGACACGCATCCAGCTGGTGCCCACTCAATCTTGGTGCGATAGCGCACACAATCAGTGATCCACAAGCACGTGCGTGTTACCGTATTCACTGCGAGGAGGCATCAGTATTTGTGCTACCTTCGGGTCTGGCCGAGTTCACTCAAAGCCACAGCCCCAACTTCGCTCTGCGATACATGAGGGGGAGTTGAGGGGGCACCCCGGTCCAACACCTGTGACCAGTCCGCAGCACACCTGAATAAAACCAGTGCTCAGCCTTCTAATCGCTGTCAGGGATCCTGCACTTACGTGGCTAAAACACACCCGGCCAGTTCTGGTATTAAAATCTCCATTGTCAGCCAACCGGCATCAAGTCCTACATGGCACCCAGCCCCCGCTGCGTGACTGTGTGACTGCCTTCGTTCCCTGTCAGTGCTGAGCGGAGGGGGCCGCAGTCGGTCATCGCGGGTGCGGAAGCGGGGGGGCCACTGCGCGGACCCTGCAGCACATGGCCCAGGTTCACCCGAGGCCCCTGTCGCCACGGGGCCTCCGGGGAACGTCTGCGGGACCGCTAGACAGCGTAGCCTGTGTCAAACTGTGCGCCCCCACCGCCTGCACCTACCCAGTCGATGCTGCACTTCCGATCCTTGCAAATGAAACAATTGATGGACGGAATGCTGGACAATGCAAACATTCACCCCCAGTCACAAGGATTTGGGTTAAATCCATCATTCTTTTGCTCACCACACCACCCCAGTTTGGACCCAGCCATATGCAAATCAGTCTTGACCCTGTTCCTTGTGGGAACAGTCCAGCCCGAACTGCCAAGCCAGGTCCTCCCTGGACCGGAAACAAGCATCCTGGGACCGGTTTCAGGGCATCACCCTTCATCAGCCAGGCTAGCTTGAATCCAGTGGAGTAGTGAGCATTGGGCCCACGTCTAGCAACAGGCTCCGACGATGTTTGTGCGACATACGCCGGCCCCACTCACTTGATTCCCCGGCTTCAAACAGTTAGATAGGCCCCACCATGCAGCTTCTCACATCTTGGTGTTGCTCTGCACCGCGCCCATATCCTCAGTCCGTTTTCGCAGCGGGAGCCCCTCCACCTCTTTCCACATCACGGTCCGGCACAGCGGCTCCTCCAAAGCCACCCGGGAGGACATGTCTGTCAGGGTCTGCGGCGGAGCTCCGAGCCTACGCGGCCATTGCGGTCGGCGGCTTGGCCACGCCCCCCCTCACATAAGTAACTTGAGAATGCCCAGTCCTTGCTCAGGATATATTAAATGTGCAGGTAAATCAGAGCCTGTACTCTTTCTGCCTTCTGTTAATGAAAATGGATTGCCTGTTCACCTCACTTTCTATGACTTTGTTATGGCATATAATGTTTGAAACTTGCATGAAGCTAAAGATTCTCGGTCTCCATTGGGGTGGTTAAGACATGCTTTGTGGACTGGGCACTAAGGCTATGATACCTGAGACAACAGTTGGATAAAGTTTGCCAAGGGATGAAGTTCGACTGGTAGATTGGAGGCTTTGGTTTTATGAGTAAGCAGTTGACCTTTTGTGCTCTGATGATTCGCGGTTATAGGGAAGGATTGGTGGGTATAATTACATTTCAGTCTTGGTTTTTATTACCTTTCTTCCTGTTGATATTTTGGAAGCAAAGAGCAATTCAGATTATCAATGTTGTTTGGTTCCTTCTTAGGTTTTTCATAGTTACTGTGTTGTTAAGCTCGCTAAGGATTTCTCTTAACTGATTAGTTTCTTCATTGATGCAATTGCATTAAAAGGTTAGCATGGCTTTTTTGTCAGCTTTGTAGTGCCCTAACTCTATCTTTTTATCTTTGTGCCGCATTTAGGGATGGGTGGTAATGTAAAATATTCTGATTTCTGGTGGAAGTGCGGAATAACTGAACGAAAACCCTCTATCGTATTTCAAATAAAGTGCAGAGAAACATGCTGTTTGGTATACCATTAGTAAATGCAAACTCGGTAGTTCCTTCTAATTAATCCCAAGTTTTTTCCTAGAAGCAAACAGCTAACCACTAAAGTATCTGACAAGTTCTCAGTTAATTTTCAATCAAGAAAATTAAATGAATACGTATTGCAATTACATTTGAATTAATTAACATCAGGAGTGCTTTCTGGGCTTCACACACATTGCTTTTGCAATAGCACAGATGTCGGTGTGGGTCAGACCCAGAATATTTTGAGAAAGACTTTCAATATGTTTCAAACTTCATAAAATCTTGTTTTCATATCAAACTAATTCAACTGTTTTAAATGGCAAAACGATGTTCAACCCTTTAAAAAACGATTGTTAGTAGGTACTTAAGTATTCCATTTGTTTCACAGATCTAAAAAAATTGTGTGAGAACAATTCACTTTTCAACTTCCTAACTCCCATAACCCAGTGCTTGGGCTGGGACTGTACATGCTCTCAGGTTTTTCAACCCATCCTCAGTCTCAGCAGTGGTTAGCATATGTTTTCCCCTCTGAATTGTTTCAAAATTATATTTTCTTACTATTCTATATCCTCCACCATAAATTTTAGTAACTTCAATAATTTAAAACGTGCACTATTCCAATGAACTTGGTGGCCCTCACTGGGGTCTTATTATTAAAGAGACCAGAAAAGGTTACAAGCATAGCGGAACATGAGACTAAGGGCCCAATGTAAGAGTTGGCGGACCGAATAATCTCTGTTGGCCTGGCAGAGGACTTAACATCTGATAGGCTGAGGGTATGTCACCCACCAAATTTAGAAATGACCACCAAGATGGCATTCATTACTGAGGCATTGGCAGGAACCGCCTTCACTGTGGTTCCTGTTAATGTTATTTACAGTTTGGTGCAGGGCTCCGTCAAGAAACTGTTTTCTTTTCTAAAAGAAAATCCCGGAGAGGGATTTTCTTTTCAAAAATAAAAAATAAAATGCTCCCCTTGCAAATGGAGTCCTCTCCCATGGCGAGGGGAGCAAAGTAGTTTTCACTGGCGGTGACAGGCAGTGAAAACTGACTTCTAATTCCACCCATCTAAATTAGGTGGGCAGAATTCGAAGTTTGCCTCTGACAGCCCTTACTCTGCAGTGCAGTCATAGGGGTTTAATCACGGCAGAGATGTAGTAGTCAAGGCTGTGATTAAACCTAAGTTCCGCCCATTTCAAATGTGGCAGGCGGACCTTTATTTTGGTGGTATGTTTACTCCTTTGCTGTTGCGATGGAGTATAAATACCCCCAACGTATAAATCGGGCCCTAAGTGAGTCATTTATACCTCGTCAGGTGGTCCGCTCGCAGGTCGATCTGCACACCATACCGCGAGAATCCTTCCTGTTTGGAGTTTTCATCCAGCACGTAAGGGGTCACTTGCATTGTGTCCTGTTCAGGTCCATGTGGCTTTTATGGAACCCCGCAGACTTAGGAAAGGGTTCCCACTCTGCCAACATCTCTCATAAACACAAAGCAGCTGGGGTATACCATATAGTAACTTTTCACAATGTTCCCACAGCACTTGCTATCTGAATATTCCGTACACATGCCTCAAGCAGAATATTACTCCTCACATACACCAAACAGTGCTGAGACATGTCATGTACACACATCGTGATTCTCTGAACAGCACACACCACATAGAATCAAAACAGAATCTTCACATCCAGTACAACATAAGCAAGCCATCTAGCTGACTGTCATGGAGCCAACAGCAAATTTTACAGCTCCAATATTTAAATATTTGAATATTTTGGCCAACAAGCCAATAGATTTAAAAGGCAGTTCTGAAAGGGAAGTAATACATCATTCAAATACAAAGCGTCTGTCAGAGTAAGAAAGAACCCTCTCTTCATAGCACTACATCATGTAAGTACGTGAGAGAAAACATTCCACCAATTTTAAAACTCTGAGTGCATAGCAAAACGAATAAATCTATCCAACAGGAGGCACATCTCCTTTTGGTAAAACTGTTTCCCACTGGAAAAAATTACAATAAAAAAATCTATACCAGGAGGAATACTGCTACTTTTAAATATAGTGCCTGGACGAAACGAGTCTGTGTCAAATATTAGCCCATAATTGTTCTGTACTTTAGGTAAACACCAAGACCTGTCCAAAATATTTGTGATTTTCACAAAACGTACTGGGAAGTAACAATAAAATATTAGGATGCAAATTGTGTCAGTTTAAGGATCTTGTCCCAAAATGCAAGAGTTGTGCTCAGTGAATCAGCAATCTAGCAGTGATTACTACTCATATGTGGAAGGACTGCTTGTAGTGAGAGGTGGTTGAAGGTAAAACCTTCCTGCGAAGTAAAGCAATTAGGAAGCCTTGGTAAAGCTGGGTGTAGTTTTATGACTTCACTTAACTTTGCCATGGATTTCGATGTTGGACCTCCTAGGGGACCTCAACTTCCACCTGGAGAACAACAACGACAGAAACACCACCGCCCTGCTGGACAACCTCGCCAACCTCGGACTCAAGCAACTGGTGAACACGCCCACCCACTACGCCGGCCACACGCTTGACCCCGTCTTCTCTTCCAGCAAGCACATCTCCTTCAGCCACGCCACCGGACTCCACTGGACCGACCACAGCTGCGTCCACTTCAGCTTCAGAAAGACTGCGACCCACCACCACCCGCAACAGGCTCCTCGCCGGAGCTGGAGCAAGATCACCGCCGAGCAGCTCACCGCCTCCCTCAGCCAGAACACACCCACCAACACAACGGACCCAAACGAAGCAGCCAGCAACCTCGCCAAGTGGCTGACCGCCTGCGCCGACGACCTCGCACCACTAAAAACCCTCCCAGCAGACCCGGAAGCAAGAAAACCCCTTGGTTCACTAACGAACTCAAGGAATCCAAGAAGAACTGCCGCACTCTCGAGAAAGCCTGGCGACTCGACCAGACCACAGACAACAGGACCGCCCTCAAGCACGCCACCCGCAAACACCACCAGCTGATCCGTGCCACCAAGAAGTCGGCACTCAAAGAACGACTGGACAACAACGCCCACGACAGCAAGGAACTTTTCAGCATCGTCAAAGAGTTCTCCAACCCCAGCGCCGGAAACAACGACATCACCCCCTCGCAAGACCTCTGCAACTCACTCGCCGCGTTCTTCCACCGCAAGATCACCGACATACATAACAGCTTCGACGCACAGACCACGCACCCTACCGCCGAACCAACGCCCGCCACCACCACCCTCTGCAACTGGACCCCGATCAGCACCGAAGACACCACCCGCACGATGAACTCCATCCACTCCGGATCACCAACCGACCCCTGCCCACACCACGTCTTCAACAAAGCCGACGCCACCATCGCACCCCATCTCCGGGACATCATCAACTCCTCCTTCCACACCGCCACCTTCCCGGAGAGCTGGAAGCACGCCGAGCTTACCGCCCTCCTGAAGAAACCAACGGCGGACCCCACCGACCTCAAGAACTACCGTCCCATCTCGCTCCTTCCGTTTCCGGCCAAAGTCATCGAGAAGACCGTCAACAGACAGCTTGCCGCCTTCCTCGAGACGAATGGATCCCTCGACCCCTCGCAGTCCGGGTTTCGGGCCAACCACAGCACCGAGACCGCCCTTATCGCAGCCACCGACGACATCAGAACCCTAACCGACAACGGGGAAACAGCAGCCCTCATCCTCTTGGACCTCTCCGCGGCGTTCGACACCGTCTGCCACCGCACCCTAGTGAAGCGCCTCAGCAACATCGGAATCCGAGAGAAAGCACTGGAATGGATCATCTCGTTCTCGCCGGAAGAACCCAGAGAGTCCGCCTCCCCCGTTCAGATCCGAGGCCACCGAAGTCATCTGCGGCGTTCCACAAGGATCTTCACTCAGTCCAACCCTCTTCAACGTCTACATGAGCCCCTCGCAGCCATCGCACGCCAACACAACCTCAACATCATCTCCTACGCCGACGACACCCAGCTGATCCTCTCCCTCACCAACGACCCCACCACCGTCAGAGCCAACCTACACGACGGGATGAGAGACGTCGCCGACTGGATGAGGAACAGCCACCTTAAACTGAACTCAGACAAGACGGAAGTCCTCATCCTGGGCTCATCACCCTCCGCCTGGGACGACTCTTGGTGGCCCCCGGCCCTGGGCACCGCGCCCAAGCCAACGGACCACGCACGCAACCTGGGCTTCATCCTGGACTCCTCCCTGTCGATGACCAGACAAGTCAACGCCGTCTCATCTTCGTGCTTCAACACCCTGCGCATGCTCCGCAAGATCTTCAGATGGATCCCCACTGAAACCAGGAAGACCGTCACCCAGGCACTCGTCACCAGCCGACTGGACTATGGGAACACCCTCTACGCCGGAACCACAGCCAAACTTCAAAAAAGACTCCAGCGCATCCAGAACGCCTCCGCACGACTCATCCTGGACATCCCCCGACACAGCCACATCACCGGACACCTGAAAGACCTGCACTGGCTCCCCGTCAGCAAGAGAATCACGTTCAGACTCCTCACCCACGCACACAAGGCCCTCCACGACCTGGGCCCCAAGTACCTCAACGACCGCATGACCTTCTACACGCCCACCCGCCAGCTACGATCAACCAGCCACGCCCTCGCCACCGTACCACGCATCCGCAGAGCCACCGCCGGAGGAAGATCCTTCTCCTACCTGGCAGCCAAGACCTGGAACTCCCTCCCCACTCACCTTCGGCGAACCCAGGACCATCTCTCCTTCAGGAAGCAGCTCAAGACCTGGCTGTTCGAGCAGTAACTTACCCCCTCCCCCAGCGCCTTGAGACCCTCCCGGGTGAGTAGCGCGCTCTATAAATGCCGTGATTGATTGATTGATTGACCTGGCCCTTTTTGCAGGTTTATCCACAAACATTTTCCCTTTTGCCTCCTATTTTTCTGACCGTTTTTATTGGCTTTAGGACTCCGGGCACTTTACCACTTCTGATCAGTGCTAAAGTGTACAAACTCTCTGTATAAATTATCATTCTAATTGGTTATCCATAATTGGCATATTTGATTTACTGGTAAGTCCCTAGTAAAGTGCACTGTGTGTGCCCAGGGCCCGTGAATTAAATGCTACTAGTAGACCTGCAGCACTGGTTGTGCCACCCACATGAGTAGCCATGTAAACGTGTCTCTGACCTGCCACTGCAGTGTCTATAAGTGCAAGTTTTAAGCTGCCATTTCGACCTTGCGAGTGCCCCCACTTGCCAGGCCCTAACCTTCCCTTTTTCTACATATAAGGCACCCCTAAGGCAGACCCAAGATACCCTCATGGGCAGTGTTCAGTGTATGTGAAAGGTAGGACATGTACTGGTGTGGTTTACATGTCCTGATAGTGAAATACTGCCAATTTCGTTTTTCATTATTGCAAGGACTAGCTCTCACATAGGTTATCATTGGAGCTGCCTTATAAAATGTTTACAAGTTTATCTTTCAATTGGGAAGAGAAATAGAGATTTTGACTTTGGGCTCTCTGAGTTCAGAATAAAAAAAAAAATATTTCCGTAAAGATGGTTTTTAAATTGTGTGTTTAAACATGCTACTTTTAGAAAGTGGGCATTTTCTTGCTTTACCATCCTGTGCCTCTGCCTGCCTGTGGAATCAATGTCTGGTTTAGACTAACAGGGACATGTTTGTGCATTCACTCTAGATAGTCATACAAAGGGCGTTGAGGTGTACCCTGCATATGCTGATGGGCCTTCCTGAGCTAGAGTGGTGGGAGGAACTGTCACCTGCACATGAATAGGGCTGTGCCTCTCCTCTCACAATGTTGTTCCCCCCCCACCCCTGGAGTGTGTCGCAAGCCAAGGCCAGGCAAAGCAGAAACTTGTAAACTACAAAGTCTTCAAAGGCCAAAAGGAGAATAAGTATTGGACCTAAAACCCCAGACTGTCAGAACACTTCTGGATCAAGAGGATCCTCTGCCAAGGAGAAGAGCCGGAGAGCTTTAAGGAGGAGTACTGCCCCTTTGCTGTGTGTTGCTTTGCTGGGTTGGCTTGCAGTTGCTGCTTTTGCTTTGGAGAGGACAAAGGACTGGACTTTGCTGTGTATCTTGCTTGTGAGGTTTCTCCAAGGGCTTGTGTGTGCTTGCCTCCTGTTAAGAAGTCTCAAGGACACATAGGGGCCCATTAGGATGTAGGGCGGATCGCCACCGCCCGCATGGCGGAGGCGATCTGCCCTACATCCTTCCCCGCCCGCCACCCATTTACCCCACCATATTAGTATGGCGGGGGTACCGCGGCGGACGGGAAGACTGTCCGCCGCTTTTCCGCCTGGTCGACAAGTCGACCGGGCGGAAAAGGGTTTAATATGGTGCTAGACACCGCCATCCATATTAGCATGGGGGCGGAAACATGCCTTTCCGTGGCGGCATTGCCGCCACGGAAAGGCATGCGGAATTCTCTTCCGGGGGCCCGCTGCGGGCCCCCAGGGTATGTGGGGGTGGGGGTGCTCATGGGGGTACCTATGGTACCCCCTGCATTGTCATGGACATGGTGGCAGGCACCTCGCGGTGCCTGTCACCTTGTGCATGACAATGCACGCAGTGCATTTCCAGCATTGTGGCGGGCGGTGCTGTGAGCACCGCCCGCCACAATGCTGGGAATGGAGGATGCCACCGCCACGGTGGCGGTGGCATCCTAATCTCTGGTGCGGGACCGCAGCACCACTGGCGGCTGGTCCCAGCACCGCTAGGGTGGCGGGCGGATGGAAGTCCGCCCGCCATCTTAATGGGCATCTAAGACTTCATTTGCTGCATCCCTGAACTTCACTGCTGGGAATTCTGACCTGCCTTGTGGTGCCAATTCTAGTTCTGGGCCCTTGGAGGTTGTTCCTTCTGCAAAAAGCATCAAGAAGACATCAAAATTGATGTATCACCCACGCACCGCCGCCGCGCGGCTGAAGAGATTGACGCAGTGCCTGTCAGCGGCCAAAGAAACTGCCTCAGTCTGAGTTCAGCGCACTGTGTCTCCAAAGTCTGAGACCCCAACACTGATGCAGGCTCTGCTGTGCAGCTGAAAGAATCGACTCATCGTGGACCACAGCTGAAGAAATCGATGCAGCGCCTGTTTTCCGCCGCCGCATTGACCTCCAGCGTGTCCGGATTTCCACGCATCGCACCTGTGCACCACAGGTTTTCCGACGCATCACCTGCAGACCAGAACCGCCTTGGATGTTGATGCATCGCCTCCTCCTACAGTCCATTTTCGACGCAACACTTCTCCTGCGTGCAGCAGAACTGACTCATCGCCTCCCCATGGACTCAGGAACTGAGGCATTGCTGTGTTTTCTGACGCTTCCCTCCTCTGCAGCTGTTTTGCCTTATGAATTTTTGACACATTTGAGGAACTTTGTGTAAAATCACCGCATCCACAGAGTTCTATGGACAAAATTGGTTCACTGACACATCATCGATGTAAAAATATCAATGTTAAAAATAACGACTAAAAAATATAGACAACAAAATTATCGACTCCTATACTTAAACAGGTAAGTACAAAAATATTGACTCAAAAATATCGATGTAAAAAATATAGATGTATAAAATATCGACTTTTATATAAATATAAAATAAAATAATATATATTAAATACATTAAATATTAAATATAATATTAACAAAATAAAATAAATTTAATATACATTTTAATACAATATAACAAATAAACTTAATTAAAAAAATAAACACACAAACATAATTTATACATATATATTAACTTTAAAACAATTAATAAACTATTTTTAATGTATGTTAAATGTTTAAAATAATATAAAAAATAAAAATATATATTAATGATTTAAAATATAAAAAAACAAAAATCTATAATAAATTAAAACATTAAACTATTAGAAAAATATTTAAACTTAAATTTCACAATACACTCAGTGCAACAGTAGGGAAAGTGTTGGATAGCAAAGGGGTAAAAATAACTGTTCCCACTCGAGTGAATGCAAAAGTAGGGTAAGTGTTGGATAGCGGAGGAATTAAGTTTACTATTCCAACTCCAGTGAGTGCAACAGTAGGGAAAATGTTGGATTGCAGAGGGGTAAAAATTACTATTCCCACTCCAATAAGAGCAACAGTAGGGAAAGTGTTGGATAGCGGAGGGAAAAAAATTACTATTCCCACTCCACTGAGTGCAACAGTAGGGAAAGTGTTGGATAGCGGAGGGGTAACATTTACTATTCCCACTCTACTGAATGCAACAGTAGGCTAAGTGTGGGATAGCGGAGGGGTAAAAAAATGTATTCCCACTCCGGTGAGTGCAACAGTAGGGAAAGTGCTAGATAGCGGAGGGGTAAAAATTATTATTCACACTCCAGTGAATGCAACAGTAGGGAAAGTGCTGGATAGCGGAGACGTAAAAATTACTATTCCCACTCCAGTGAGTGCAACTTTATGGAAAGTGTTGGATAGCAGAGAAACAAAAATTACTATTCACAATCAAAGAAAAAAAATCATAAAAATAAATAAACAATATTTAAAAAATAAAAAATAAAATATTTTAAACATATAAAAAGAACACTTATTATAATATTAATTATATATAACTAAAACCTAAAAATATTATATAAAATAAAATAATAAATACATTTATAAAAAATAATTCTTTTAAACTAGAAAATATTTACAAACCAAAAAATGAATTGAAACATAAATGTATTTATTTTATTTCCTACCCTATAACACCACACCAATAACAAAATACTTCAACATTTTTAATTAAATGTATTTCCAAAATTAACATAATTAATAATCAATTAAAAAAATATTATTAATAAAAAAACGAATAAACATTAATTGACTAATCACACTTTAACAGTATAATATCCACAACACACACCTAAATTAAACTATAAAATAATAAAACACAATTAAAACTTATTTTTAAATTAAAAACTATTATTATTAACAACTAATAATTAAGGGGCCCATTACGATACCCGGCGTAAATAATTCCGCCAGGCATGGAAGCGGCAAAAATCTGCCCGCACACACCGCCTGAACACCGACCACGCCATTACGATTACACAAACCGAATACCGCCATCGGCGAAAAAGCACACAAAATACCGCCCGCCAACGTCCGAGTCGGAGACAAACCGCCCGCCACGGACGGAAACACGCACGACAACACAAAACCGCCCGCCCTCACGGCCGACACACCGCACGTGAAATTACGATCGCACCGACATGAGCGCGGAAAAACCACAAATATACCGCCCGCCAGCGCAAACAACGCCGATGAGAATCGACACGGCAGAAGCCATGGCGCCAACGTACCTGCACAGAAACCATCCGCACACAAAACCAATAGCACACAACATGGCCAACAAGTCCACACAGCAAGGCACGCACAAATACACAAGCACAGTACACATCCCGAAAACACCCCCGGACAAACAAAAAATACAAAGGCCAGAACACCAGACACAACACACCTGAAAACAACAGACCATGAGGACACACCCACATAGGTGAGTACAAAAGCAGCACTCCCACAGACCACAACCCCTTGCTACATTGCAAACCAGAGAGGAGAGGAGAGGACACAGTGACACAGCAAGGACAGCAGCACACCACAGAAACGCACACATCACTACCACCACCACCACCACCACCACCAAACACCACCACCACCACCACCACCACCACCACCACCACCACCACCAAACACCGGCACCACAAACCCCCTGCACATTACACAACACACACCGCACCAGCACCACAAACATCATGGCACCACAAAGAATGCCCAAGTTCACGCCCATGGAGCTGACGGTCATGGTCGACGAGATCATCAAGGTGTACCCACAAATCTATGGGAACATGGTCCAGCACACACCACTAGCCACCAGAAACAGAATGTGGAACCGGATCGTAGACCAGGTCAATGCAGTCGGGACCCTGCCCAGGAACAGAGTCGAGATTAACAAACGTTGGAATGACGTAAAGAGCCTGGTCAAGAAGAAGGAGGGCAAAAACAGAGAGCTGGCTGCCGTCACTGGCGGAGGGAATCCCGCGCTCTTTAAGACCTTCAAAGCGTGGGAGGAGAAGGTGCGAGTCGTAATCCATCCGGAGATCCTCGCCGGATTAGCAGGGGGAGTGGAGGCTGGTAAGTACAAACTAATGTATACCAGCACACCGCTATGTACTCACATGCACTACCACCATGCCACAGCTCCCAGGGACAAACACCCCCATGTCCAGCACACAATACACAACACATCACACACACATGCAACAGACACTACCACACACAGCCCAAACAGAACAACTGTAAGATGCGTGGGGACATGTGTACACTAAGCCAGCCACGTAACCACCAACAGGTCCCCAAATATGCCAGAAGCGCCACAAAGAGCACCCACCACACCCATGTGTCCGCCACAGCTGCACTAACCGACAAGTAAGAGGTAAGTGGCAGGAACACAAAGTGCAGTGGGTGGGACGGTGGACAGCCCAAGTACAACACACACCAGGCCCCAGTCCCACAGCACAGCAAGGAGGAGCATCCCCACACCCCACAGCCACGTGTCAGCCACCGCAGTGCACAACGACAGCCGAAAGGCAGACATCACGGTCCACAGCAATCGGTGTCAGTGGGTGTCCAGCCACCCCCACGACCCACAACACCCTCCCACCCCCACAGACCTGCAACATGGAGCACCCCCGCTTAGAGCCATGTGGCATCCAGTACAGTGCACGCACGAACAACTTGCAGGTGGGAAACTGGACAGGGCTGGATTACTGGAGGCATGAGGACCATAACACGACCAACACATGGGACATGTCACGTAGCAGACGAACACGCAGCACCGCCCACCGTCACGAACAAGTGAACAATGTGCACACGGACATGAACAACAGACTCACACCCCACATGACCCATCACAGACATAGCAACACCCAAGGAGCCACGTCTGCATGCACAAGCCACACTGAATATAGTCCCACACGGCAGCCACTGTGCAACTCATCACACACAACCGAAACACCATTGAAGTCCTGTCCATGTAGCCCCTACTGCCTGTCAACCACACACCCCACAACTACGCCTATGTAAGACAAACAACACTAGACGCAACAGAGCGGAACAACATAAATGCACACGAACACCACTGAACCCATCAAACACACAGACACACCATGCACAAACAACATACCATCCATCCCATCCGTCAGCCCCAGTCTCATGAAAGGCATGTCATCCGCACAGCTGCCACACATACAGCAGTCACGCTAAGATACATGCCCATGACCAACCATGTGCCAGAAGTCAATGAAGTGCACGACACACTGTGAGCAACAACACACAACATGGGCCACACCCCCCGAGCACTGCAGTGATGCACATGGCACAGGGCAGCACGCACACCAAGGAGATGGGACAACTGCAATACGTTGGCTGGCACACAACCATCACTCACTCATAACGATGCGTCCAATGCCATGTCCAGTAATCACAACAGACAGCAAATATGCAGGCCATGTCAAGCATGCACACACCTCAAACCATGCACTGTCATGCTGCCACAACACATGTCACGTTCGGCACCCATGGCTCACAGCATGTACCCCAAAAGCATATTCCCTCCCAAATGCGAATCTGGGGCATGGCCCCCATGTTGCCATATGCGTTCCTAAGCGTTCCATTTGAACCCCAAAAGCATATTCCCTCCCAAATGCGAATCTGGGGCATGGCCCCCATGTTGCCATATGCGTACCTAAGCGTTCCATTTGAACCCCAAAAGCATATTCCATCCCAAATGCGAATCTGGGGCATGGCCCCCATGTTGCCATATGCGTTCCTAAGCGTTCCATTTGAACCCCAAAAGCATATCCCTCCCAAATGCGAATCTGGGGCATGGCCCCCATGTTGCCATATGCGTTCCTAAGCGTTCCATTTGAACCCCAAAAGCATATCCCCTCCCAAATGCGAATCTGGGGCATAGCCCCCATGTTGCCATATGCGTTCCTGAGCGTTCCATTTGAACCCCAAAAGCAAAGTACAAACCAGACCCAGGATGGGCCAGGAGCCCGCATACACCAGAGTCACAATAAGTAGGGGCACAGCAACACACCCATCGGCATGGCCAATCCGTCCCATGCCACATGTGCACAGCACACAGTCCCATTGCCAAGCACACACAACTACAGATGCTACAGCCACACACACGCCTCCGGGAAACCCATGTACGAGATTGCACGAACTGTCAATGTCAGACGACAAATACATACTTCGCCAGGTGCAACACAATAACAAATCTCATTCTCTCCACAGGTGACGAACTGCTGGATGCTGGGGTTGGAGCCAGCAGCCAGCACAGCCAGCCTACAAGCCCCCAACGAGGACACACGGATCTGGAGGATCTGTCCTCCTCTTCGGACACGGACAACCAAGCAGGCCCATCTGGTGTGGCAGGGCCCAGCCGCTCCCCAGGACCCCTCCTACCCACCAACCCATCATCCAGGGCTGCTGAACATTCACAGCCCCCTGCTGCCACTGTCGTTGCGGCCACACCCACGGTCATTGTGGCCACTACCACTGCCGCAACCGCCACCATCGCCGCACCGACCACCACCGCCGCCACCACCGCCACGTCTTCGCTGGCACCAGCCCCAGCGCAGGTGGTGGCCCGGACGACTGGATCCACCCTGGGAGCCACAGCGAGGACCGTGGTGAGCAATGTGGCTAGTGGGCAGGCCGGTGGCAGCAGGACTGGTAGGAGGAGCAGGGTCAGGGAAACGCCAGCCTCCCCTGGGAGCCATGCCCTGCCTCACATGGCCAGAGTCCTTGGGGCCTATGAAGAGGCCCAAGGACAATGGGTCCGGTCTGCTTCAGACACGCGTGAGGTGCTGGGGGTGCTGAGGTCCATGGACGCCCGTATGGGCCAAATCGTGGACCTCATGGGACAGCTGGTGGTGGCGGTGAGGTCACAGCCAGGGACAGCAGCTCCCCTCCGCCACCACCTGCCGGGGCGCAGGGTGGAGCAGCAGTGTCCAGTTCCCCTGCGTCCACAGCCAGTGATCACACCTCAACCACCAGCATGTCGCAAGCAGGCACCCCCTCGCAAACGTGGAAGGGGCCGTCCGAAGAGGAAACAGATCTCCCGGGAGGACTTCGCACGCTCCAGTCGCAAGTGAGGCAGCCAGCCAGCCTTCCGCCAGCCTTCCTTGACCAGCCACTGCATTGACTTGGACTACGATCCCACTCCACACAGCCATCTGGATGGCATGTGTGTGTTGGACTATGGACATAGAACCAGTGGGTACACCCTGATCATCACGCAGCCATGACCGACAGCTCATTGTCACTGCACGCACCACTTTTGTCATCACCTTACACACAATCACATGTCACAGTTTGTAATAAATGCACCTTTTTCACTAACTGCTGTTTGTGCCCTGTGTCTTATTTGTACGGAATACAACGGCCACCTTGGGCGGAAAGGCACCTGATGCGTGGCATGGCATTTGAATCCGGAGGGCCTGTAGGGACCTAGGGGTGGGAGACAGAACAGGAGCACATTCAATGAGTGTGTCACACACCCATCACACAGTACATGTCAACAACTACAAGCAATGTACACACATCGCACAGAGCAATAGGGCACAATGCCACAGCCACCAACAGTGGCATACTACCCTGGCCATGGAGCGTTGACACACAGCACGCAGTGAACAAACGGCCACCCTGACACAGCACACACACACCTGCACAGATACAGCCACATCAGCCGTCGTACATGGACACTCACCGTCAAGTGAAGTAGCGGGCGATGAGCTGCTGCCGCACATTACCAGCTTCCTCCTCTCCGCTGTCCTCCTCACTCGAGCTGTCCTGGTCTGCGGGCTGGGGCCCTGGTTGATCTCCGTCATCCACGATGAGGGGGATCTGCTTCCGAATGGCCAGATTGTGCAGCATGCAGCACGCCACCACTATCCGGCACACCTTCTGTGGGGAGTACGCCAGCGCACCCTCGGTGCGGTCCAGGCACCTGAACCTGGACTTGAGGAGGCCAAAGGTACGCTCGACCACACGTCTGGTCCTCCCATGTGCCTCATTGTAGCGATCGTCTGCTGGGGTGCGAGGATTCCTCAATGGACTGAGCAGCCATGCCCCATTCGGATACGCAGAGTCACCTGGGTGTGAGGGACACAGAGAACCGTTGCTAATCCAACTGGACAGGGGACAGCATCGCACAGCCAGCACGCTACACCACTCCACATACTCACCGACAATACAGGCACGATCCTGTTGCATATTGGACATCAGTCGCTGCTCGATTATGTGTGCGTCATGGGCCGAGCCTGGGAACTTTGCACACACGTGGGTGATCACCATGTCCGCAAGGCACACCACTTGCACATTCAGGGAGTGCGTGTGCTTCCTGTTGCGGTACAGGTGCTCAGTGGCCTGTGGTGGAACAAGGCCGACATGTGTGCAGTCAATGGCTCCAACGACGTGTGGGATTCTGCCAAGGGCATAGAATGCACCCTTCACTGCCGCCAATTCACGAGCCCTGGGGAAGCGGATGTACCTGTTCCGGCACAGCATCATGGCTGCCAGTACATCCCTCAGCACCTTGCTGAACATGGGCT
>CAWUFW010025424.1:0-45190 GCA_963921515.1 Calotriton arnoldi
ATGCACGTGGAGCTGGCTCACAGGACACTCGTGGAGTGGAGGCCAGTGATCTTCGGTGCAGTTGGTGCTGGAGGCTGGAGCTACTCAAAGCCCAAAGCACGACTTCGTGGGACACCCAGAAGAGGATGCACTTGCAAATGCGTTCGGTGTCCAGGGGTCACAGTTCCACGTTACCCACGACAGCTACAGGCCTCAGCTTTCCTGGGGACTCAGGGCAGCCTCGGAGAAGTCTGGAAATCCACCTCTGGTGATGCAAAGACTTCGGCGTCCGACGGGAGCTTCAGCGATGCAGACCGGACAATTGCTTCTTTGGTGCCTGCCAAGCAGGGGAGTCACTCCTTGACCCCAAGGGAGATTCTTCAGTCCTCTAATCTTAAAGTAGAGCGTCGAAGGTCCAGGATTCTGTGTCAGAGTTTCGTCCAGGTAAATCTAAAGTCCTAAGGACTGGGGTCCCCTACTTATACTAAGGTAGGGGGTTGGACATACTCTGTGGCCCCACCTATGGGAGGGTCAGGGCAGAGGGGTGGTTACACCCCTTTCCCTTTGTCCAGTTTCGCGCCAGAGCAGGGGCTGGAAGCCCCTGAGCCGGTTTGAACTGGGGTATGCACAGGGACACCAAGTGTGCCCCCAGTGCAGGACTTCAAAGCACCAGAGAGTGCTCCCGCCCAGCCCCAATACACACTATCCTGTCTGGGGAGGTGGTCACACCTCCCTGGGACAGGAAACCTATTGTCCAGGCCTCCCCTGCCGGAGTTTCGGTCAGCAGCAGGAGGCCAGACTCGTGTCTGTGGCAGCGGCATCCATTTTGTGATGCCAGGGCTCTGGAAAGTCAGTACCGGGCATACCGGTGTGTACATGTCTTTCCCTCTAGAAGGGTGGAATGCTACCCCCGCCGCCAGAACTGGCGGGGGTAGTATTCCAAGATGTTTGACACCAAACACGACATGTTTCCGTGCAGCCATCCCAAAGTTAGCATTTAACGCGAGGTTATAATGCGCTTAAGAGTATATGGTCAGGCTGCACTACAAACAGCATCAGAGAAGGGTCTCCGAATGCTGCAGAGGGGCCCTGCTCATGCAGGGGCACCCTCTCACATAGGAACCACGCACTCTGCCTTCAGGATTGATAAGGCCTGCCATAGGAGTGACTTATAGGTTTATATGTGTGTATGTATGTAGTGATATAGGTAGCCTATATCACAGTAAGGGGTGCATGCACCACCTTACCCAGGCTGCAGTAGCAGACCTGTGGTGTCAGTTTGGATGGCCTTCCAGGGGTGGCACAATATATGCTGCAGCCCCTGGTAGGCCTCTGAGGTACCTATGCCCTGGGTACATAGTATACCATATACTAGGGACTTATAAGGGCACTCCAGATTCCAATCAGAGATGTGCCTAAGGCACATGGAAACCATTTTATAGAGGAAGCAGATAGACTGGGGCCCTGAATAGCAGGATCCCAGTCCAACTAAGTCATAAACCGGCAAAACACCAGGAAAAAAGTGGGGGCAACCATATAGTCAGATTCCACCTTCCTACACAATGCGTGTGACTTCAAGGTCCCGATGACTCCCCCATTGACCTCAAAAGCCAATGCCTGCCGACGCTGTATCTTCAGAGCTCATCGCAAGGTCCACAACACTCTGCATTTCTAGGGTACTGTTTGTGGGTCTTCCTGACACCATAGCTTTGGGCTGCGTTCAGCCTGAACTTTTGGATTTGTTTGTTCACGACACCGTGATAGCCCCCTATGGAACTTTCGTCTTCAATGAGCTGTATTTTAAGTCTATATTTGCAATCTTCATATTTTGATTATTTTGGTCTTGTTTTACACAGATAAATATTGGCTATTTTTCTAAAACTGGTGTGCTGTCCTTTTGTAGTGTTTTCAATGTATTATTGTGTGTTATGTGCCAATGCTTTACCCATTGCCTCTGTGATAAGCCTGAGTGCTCGTACCAAGCTACCAAGGGGGTTGTCAGGAATCAGGGCAAAGGATCGAGAAATATTAGTCAAGTAGCGGGAGCAGTATCAAGTAAGCAAAAGAGGATGTTCCCTGGCTCTCATTGGAACCGGAGGAATTGGAGAAACTTATCTTGGACCGCGTTGGTAGGTTTGCAGAATTCCAAGATGGCTGCAATCGCCATTCAGGAGTTAGCACTCCAGTCTTTTGGCTGTGAGCGCGAGGCTGAGGATTAATGTTAGGCTCAAGCGCACCTCCTAACGGTGCACTTCACCTAAGTTAGTCAGGAGAGTAGCAGCGCATTTCCGTTCTTGCGTACCAGAGGTGTTTAGGGATAGTTAGCTTTCGTTTCGAATCCCGTCTGAAGTCTTAGAGGCTCCGCTGTTCGTGGGGAGAGTATCCGGAGTTGAGAGAAACCTACAAGGAGAAAAGAGAGAAAATAAAAGATTACTTAATAAAAGAAATATATCTGAAGAGAAGCTCGACCAAAGCATCATACTTACCGTGCTATTCCAGAAGTACTCCAGTGTTGTCACGCAAGTACCTAGAGAAAGAAAAAAGAAAAGAAAAATGTAATTACAGTTTGACATATGTTCTAGCAGTCTTGCAAATCTTTAACTGAAGGCTACTTGTTATATATTCTGATAGAAAGTGTTTTTTTCCTAGTGTTAAAAGTTTCTGTACATCATTATCTAAGAGGCTATAATAGGAGTCTCACAATTTTCAAGATATTACTGAAAGAAGAGGGGCAATCACCATTTCTTAACAGGGTATGTCAAAGATAAAAGACTTGAAAATATAAAGAGTATTAGTAATGTTTAGAGATTAGTAGGAGGAGTAATGTGTTAATTTATTTTACAGTGTACACACATATTCTGCTGCGCCAAGAAAACATTAGAAGTAGCAGAAGAACAGCAAGACACCTGAGGAAGACGAGGCGGTCTCTTCTCTGTCCCCATCCCCTTTCCCCCCTGGGAAATCCTTCACCCCTTCTTTAATTACCATAGGAGGTGTGGAGAGGATCTCAGAGAGGCATTGGGAAAAGGCTTCATTCTGCTCCCGTGATGTAGCTGGGAACTTCTTGATTGACTCTATGACAGGGGTGAGCAGGGGTTATTTTAGAAGTGTAATCCCCTTACTCTGACTAGAAGTAAGGGTCCCTACTTGGACAAGATGCATACCTCTGCCAACTAGAGACCTCAATTTCTTTTTTTTTTTTTTGGGAGTTGTGCCAATATTTTATTCAGAAATCACAGATGGGGAATAACCAGAATGTAAGTCACAAAATATTAGAACATCAGAACAAGCGCCAAGTCCAGCCTCCCTTTCCTGCGGAGGCTTTTGTGATGGACCCTAATGCTCAGTAACCAGTCCCTGATCATAGAGTGCAGGTGGCAATCCGAGACCAGAGGATTCTGGGTACCCAGTGCCATTAGGGCAGCTGGGTGTGGCTGGCGCTACTTTTTGCCAGAGGCCTTGATGGCGGACTTGGTGACTTTGCCAGCACTGTCAGCCTTCTTCTCAACCGCCTTGATAACTCCGACAGCTACCGTCTGCCTCATGTCGCGGACAGCAAAACGACCAAGAGGAGGGTAGTTTGAGAAGCTCTCCACACACATGGGTTTGCCTGGAATCATCTCCACAATGGCTGCATCTCCAGACTTGAGTGCTTTGGGGCTATCTTCAAGCTTCTTGCCAGATCGTCGGTCGATTTTTTCTTTCAGCTCAGCGAATTTGGAGGCAATGTGAGCGGTGTGGCAATCCAACACAGGAGCGTATCCCTGACTGATCTGGCCAGGGTGATTCAGAATAATGTCCTGGGCTGTGAAGCTCCCAGCCTCCATCGGGGGATCGTTTTTGCTGTCACCAGCAACATTCCCTCTTCGGATATCTTTCACAGACACGTTCTTCACGTTGAAGCCAACATTGTCACCTGGGAGAGCCTCCACCAGTGCCTCGTGGTGCATCTCCACTGACTTTACTTCAGTGGTTACGTTACTGGGGCAAAGGTCACCACCATGCCAGCTTTAATGATACCGGTTTCTACACGGCCCACTGGGACTGTGCCAATACCTCCTATCTTGTAGACGTCCTGCAGGGGCTTGTAGGTGGGACGGGTAGGCGGGATGATGGAGTCTAGGGCTTCGAGCAGGGTGACCCCAATGGCTGATCCCTCCTTACGGTCAACCTTCCAGCCCTTAAACCAGGCCATGTTGGTGCTGGGCTCCAGCATGTTGTCCTCGTGCCAGCCGGAGATTGGCACAAATGCCACTGTGGCTCTGCACATCCGCCCGCGGCGCCTCCAGACCTGAGAGCAGCGCAGCCCGATCCGGGAGACACCAGCACAGTACTCTGCCGCAATGGGAAAGGAAAAGATCCACATTAACATCGTGGTTATCGGCCATGTGGACTCCGGCAAGTCCACCACCTGGAGTCCACCACCACCGGCCACCTCATCTACAAGTGTGGGGGCATCGATAAGAGAACCATCGAGAAGTTCGAGAAGGAGGCAGCCGAGATGGGCAAAGGATCTTTCAAGTACGCCTGGGTGTTGGACAAACTCAAGGCGGAGAGGGAACATGGTATCACCATCGACATCTCCCTCTGGAAGTTCGAGACTGCCAAGTATTACATCACCTTCATTGATGCCCCCGGGCACAGGGATTTCATCAAGACCATGATCACCGGTACCTCGCAGGCTGACTGTGCGGTGCTGATTGTTGCTGGCGGCGTGGGTGAGTTTGAAGCTGGTATTTCCAAGAACGGACAGACCCGCGAGCACGCCCTGCTGGCCTACACCCTGGGGGTGAAACAACTGATCATTGGCGTGAACAAGATGGACTCCACCGAACCCCCCTACAGCCAGAAGCGTTTCGAAGAAATCACCAAGGAAGTCAGCACCTACATCAAGAAAATCGGTTACAACCCAGCCACAGAGACCTCAATTTCTAACAGATCCTTTTATACATCAAGGCTTTCCTTATAACGTACATCAAACGTCAAATCAAAGGAAACGATCTACTAGCATTGCCCTGGGAGCAGTTAAACAAGGAGAGGGTAGAAAATTGAGTAGTTTATATAACCCATCTGTATGTTATTGGAAACAAGATGGCCGCCAGCAGCCTTTCACCTACACAGGTCACTGGTTGAGCCCAGGCCACTATTGCGGTGTGCCCACTCATGCCGCAAATGTGAAGAATGACAGAAGATTAGTAGAATTATGGCTAAGTCCTGTATCTCTTATAGGCTGCTAAAACTGGCTTGCACATCATTCGTCCATGCCATGAAGGCTGTGATGTCAAAGAAGACTCACATCAGACCCATTACCTCCTCATATCCTTCCTCTTCCTATCCTTACGATTAGGAGCTTATGGTGTTTCCTAAGTTCTCCACAGTACATTGCAAAAGCTTCTTTCTTTGAATACATCCTCCATAGAGGAATATATAGAAACTGTAAGTAAATGGATTACTGGTTGAGGGGGGTTAAACAGCCCTCAAGCAGAAACCACAATCCTTGTAGGGAAAAGTCACAACTAAACCCCAAATTAACCCTCTGTTAGCTTGGCACAGTGCAGTCGGACTTAACTTAGAGGCAATGCATAAAGTATATGTGCAGCAGTAATAAAATGAAAACACCACAAAAGAGATCCTACACTGCATTAGAACAATAGAATAGATTTTAATAAATAAAACAGGACCAAAACAACAAAATCCAATCAGTAGAACTGGACATATGGAATTTTAAATATTTAATTGAAAATAGTGCCAAAAAAGCTTAAAGAGCTACTTGTGGCTATCTGGTTGTGCGAAACCGGGAGAAAGTAACAAGTTAAGGTCGACTGCAATGTAGTGTGGGTCGGATACAGGGACCAGGTTAGTCACTCTAAAAAGTTACCTTCTCAGTCCAATGGAGGGGCCGAGAGGAGCAGGGAAGCATTGCGGATGGTTGTCGATGTAGCACGAAGGAAGAGCAGGCCTGGTGTCATGGCATGGAAATCCTGTGGTCGTCCCCAATGGTCGGTCAATGCTGAAGCGGAAAGGGTCAGATTGACAGAACTTTGCTTTGGCAGACAGTTGCGAGCTGCAAGGTTTAGGCACTTACAGACCCACTCATGGTTGTGAAGAGTCCAAGATATTTAATTCAGCTCCACTGAGGCCACATCAAGGATCCAGGATCTGTGGGGCACCACTTAAGGGTCAGGGCCTGACTCCAGCTTTATCTGGAAACTGGTTCAGATTGTGGGGAGCCTCTTATGTCCCTCTGGCTCTGAACAGGAGGCCAGTAGACTAGCCTTTGGAGTCACCCTGGGAATCCTGAGTTCAGGTGCAGGTCCAATCCCTCTGACTCAGTCAGGAGGACAGCAAGGTAGCAGGTAAGCAATCAAGTAAGTCAACAGTCCAGCAGGGTAGTGTGTCCTGCAGGACAGCAGTCTAGCACAGTGGTAGTCCTTTCAGCAGCGTAGCAGTCCTTCTGCCTGGCAGAGTCTTCCACAGATCCAGAAGTGTATTGAAGAGTTGGTGTCTGAGGTCAATATTTATCCCAGGTGTCTCCTTTGAAGTGGGAGATGCTTCTAGAGGTTTTCTTTGAAGTGCATAGGTTTCCTGCCCTCTGCCCTCGCTCCAGACTAACCACAGGGGGCATGCAGCCCTTTGTGTGGAGGCAGGACACAGTCTATTCAAGTGGGGATGTTCCCAGCTCTGCCCTCTCATCCTGCCAGTGATGGTGCATCCATGCACACCTAGCTCTCTATTTTGTGTGGCTGTCTAGGAGGAATGCACAAAGCCCAATTGACAATTACACCTAGTTATGTGACCAATTGACAATCTGCAGGCACTAAATGGCTAAGGAAGGAAAATGCCAACTTTCTAAAAGTTGCATATTCAAAATTGTATTCTAAATCAAAATTATAACTTAAAATCCGACTTTATCATAAGAGAGGATGTTTCATTACAATTCCAAAGACACCAGACATGAATTGGTTACCTGTTTCCATTTTGAAGTTACAGCTTATTTAATGTAATAAGGTAACTCCAATGATATCCTATGGGAAAGGTAGGCCATCCATTAGTGAAAAACAATTTTAAGAGTTTTTTACTACCAAGACATGTAAAGCTTAAAAGTACATGCCCAATTTTTGAAATAGCAGCACAAAAAGATGATGGACATAATGCTGAACATTGTCAAACATTCACCCCAGTACAGAGATCTGGGCCTGAATCTATTGTTTTTTTGCTTACCATGCCATTCCAATTTACACCATTTAACAAAAAGAGTGCATTCTGGACCAAGAGCTACCTTTCTGCCACATTTGGTGTAATTCTGTTCAGCAATTCGGGCTGTAGCTGCGACAAAAGTTGACTATGAAAATTAACATGGAGAAAATGCATTTTGGGACCCTCCTTTTTTCTCGGCCCTTGTTTGATGAATCACCCCGAAACTTTCAAGACAGACCATTAGTTTTGAAAATTACACGAAGATTCGTCAAACGGCGCCAAAGATATTGACAAAAGAAAAAAACGCTTTTTGAATAGAAACAAGGTCCTAACTATAACTATCTAGTGGCGACCGCCATATATTATCTACTGGCGGTCGCCAGTAGATAGTTATAGTTACAACCTATTATCCATAGGAAATCCGCGACATTCTATTTGAAATAACTCTCTTGCCGGTTGACGTATCTTCGCAAAATTTTCAAACTTTGTGGGGTGCTCCGGTCCGCTCCTACCCTGAAAGTCTCGGGGGGATTTGCCAAGCGGGGGCCGAGAAAAAAGGGGGGTCCCAAAACGCATTTTCCCCATGCAATTTTCCATAGGAAACTTTAGACACGGCTACAGCCCGAACTGCTGAACGGAATTACACCAAATTTGGCAAAGAGGTAGTTCTTGGTTCAGAAAGAACCCTTTTGTTAAATGGTGTAAATCCGTTCAGTAGTTGCTGAGAAAATCAAAAGTAAAAAGATAGATATATCTATGGCCGCGTCGGATTCGCGCACCCTCCCGATCACGAGCTGCATGCTAATTGGCTGTCAACACTCCAAATCAGGAAGTGTTGGCAGCCATTTTGTCCCTCGGTAGAACCGAGGGACAGAAACAAGTGCGCAAAGCGCACAAAGGGGGCAGGGTAGAAACACCCTGACCCCTAGGTCTGCTCAGGGGGTCCCACAAGGACCCCTGGGCAAAAAATTTTTTTATTTTTTTAAAATCGGCAGGATGCGCTCAGGGTGCGCGAATCCTGCCGAAAAAAAGAAAATAGAACGCGGTCTCCCGCGCTTCGATGTTAATTGGCCCCCAGGTGGGCCAAGTCCCGGGGGCATGCTGGGGGGGTTAATTTTATGTGTGGGGGCCTCTAAGGGCCTCCAAGCCCCGGGGACCACCACCCCCCGGGCTTTATGTATAATGGTGCGGGAGGGCTCTGAGCCCTCCCGCAGCCCCGGGACTGCCACCTCCCGGGGCTTCTTTTTATTTTTGAAAAACCTGTGTGGGGGGCTCCAGCCCCTCACACGCCCGGGGACCACCACCTCCCCGGGGCACTAAGAAAAATTACAATGGGGGTCCGTTTTGGACCCTCAAGCCCCGGGACCACCAGCTCCCCGGGGCTTTCAAAATGTAAGGAGGGGGCCGCGCGGCCCCCTCCTGGAGCCTGTGGTGGCCCTGGGGACCGCCACCCCCAGGGCCGGCTCCTGCAGTGTCCCGGGTGCCTACCCCCGGGACACTGCTGTTTGCAATGACAGGACGGGAGCCTCGCGGCTCCCGTCCTGTCATTGCAAACTGCTTTGGATATTGGAAGAGAGAGCAGGAAACCTGCTCTCTCTTCCAATATCCAAAGACAATTGCTTTTCCACACGGGGAGCAGCATGTTAGCTGCTCCCCATGTGTAAAAGCAATGCCGGCTCACGTAGGACACGGGGAGCCAGCGGGACTGTGGGGGTTTGGGGACCCCCACAGTCCCCAACGAGAGGCCAGGCCCCGGGGGATGGGGTCCCCGGGGCCATAAGTGGCCACAGAGGGGGCCATGCAGCCCCCTCCCCAAAGGTAAAAAAAGTTAAAAAAAAAAAAGTGCAAGGCCGGCCCCGGGGATGGGGTCCCCGGGGCCTTAAATGGCCTGAGGAGGGGGCCACGCAGCCCCTCCAAATAAAAAAAGAGGCCATGCCCCGGGGATGGGGTCCCCGGGGCCAATACAGGCCCAGGGAAGGGGGCCACACGGCCCCCTTCCCGTTTTTTTTTAATTTTAATTTTAAAATAGGGGTAAGGCCCTGGGGGATGGGGTCCCCAGGGCCTAAAAATAGGAAAAAGGAAGGGGGCCACACAGCCCCCCTTCAGGAAAAAAACAAAAAAAACGATTGGGCCCGCAGGCCCCACCCCTTCCTTCACCACTCTGCAAACGCGCCCCTGGCGCGTTTGCAGAGGGGAACGATTCCCTTGAATACTGGGGGTCCCTGGGGCCAACTAGCCCACCAGGAACCTCCAGTATGCGCCAGGGGCTGCCTTGCAGAGAGGTGTACAGAGGCCACGCCCCTTTTACACCTCTCTGCAACGCAGCTCTGTGGCGCTTTTGGAGGTATATGGTGGGCTAGTTGCACCCTAGGGACCCTCAGGATTCAAGGGAGTTAATCCCCGACTTAAAACGCGCCACAGGGCGCGTTTGCACAGTATTGAAGGGAGGGGCGGGGCTTCAGGTGACATGTGTGCAAACAGGCCCCGTGGCGCGTTTTAAGATGGGGAATTAAATCCCCTTCAATCCTGAGGGTCCCTGGGGGCCAACTAGCCCAACAGGTACGTCCAGAAAGCGCCACAGAGCTGCGTTGCAGAGAGGTGTAAAAAGGGGTGTGGCCTCTGTACATGTCTCTGCAACGCAGCCCCCTGGCGCATACTGGAGGTTCCTGGTGGGCTAGTTGGCCCGTAGGGACCCTCATGATTCAAGGGGACTTAATCCCCCAACTTAAAACGCGCCATGGGGCCCCACCCCCTCCCTTCACCATTGTGCAAATATTCCTCTAAAATCAGCCGAAATACGAATTCTGATTTACTCACCTGTTATCAGGAGAGACCTCAGTGCTGCATCTTTCAGCCCAGTACTAATCCTGAAAAGTAATTTTAACCGTACTTACCAGTAACTTGAATTTCCTTCCATAGGCTAACATTGACTGGTTTCACTTGGAAATTCTTCTAAGTGTGGAGTTTTGGAACTTTAAAATATTCATCTAAAATCAGCCGAAATACGAATTCCGATTTACTCACCTGTTATCAGGAGAGACCTCAGTGCTGTATCTTTCAGCCCAGTACTGGTCCTGAAAAGTAATTTTAACTGTACTTACCAGTAACTTGAATTTCCTTCCATAGGCTAACATTGACTGGTTTCACTTGGAAATTCTTCTAAGTGTGGAGTTTTGGAACTTTAAAATACTCCTCTAAAATCAGCCGAAATACGAATTCCGATTTACTCACCTGTTATCAGGAGAGACCTCAGTGCTGCATCTTTCAGCCCAGTACTGGTCCTGAAAAGTAATTTTAACCGTACTTACCAGTAACTTGAATTTCCTTCCATAGGCTAACATTGACTGGTTTCACTTGGAAATTCTTCTAAGTGTGGAGTTTTGGAACTTTAAAATATTCCTCTAAAATCAGCCGAAATACGAATTCCGATTTACTCACCTGTTATCAGGAGAGACCTCAGTGCTGCATCTTTCAGCCCAGTACTGATCCTCAAAAGTAATTTTAACCGTACTTACCAGTAACTTGAATTTCCTTCCATAGGATATCATTGCCTGCTTTTTGCTGAAAAAGTTTCTAAGTGTTGATTTTTGAAACATACAAATATTCCTCTAAAATCAGCCGAAATACGAATTTCGATTTACTCACCTGTTATCAGGATAGACCTCAGTGCTGCATCTTTCAGCCCAGTACTGGTCCTGAAAAGTAATTTTAACCGTACTTACCAGTAACTTATATTTTCTTCCATAGGAATCCATTGTCTGGTTTTCAGCAGAAAAGTTTCAAAGTGTCGATTTTCACAAACTACAAATATTCCTTAAAAATCGCCTGTATGACTTAAACGCATTCTTTCAACTGTTTACAGGAGATGCACCAGTGCTGGATCCAGGATCCAACACTGAGTAAGAAAAAGTAACGATAACAGTTTTTACCTGCTAAGTGAATTTCCTTCCATAGGATAACATTGGTGATTCTATGAGAAAAAGTTTCTAAGTGTCAACTTTTAAAATACAATAATATTCCTTAAAAATCACGACTGTAACCAAAACGCTTTTACTCAACTGTTTACAGGAGATGTACCAGGACTGAATCTAGGATCCAGTCCTGTGGTTAGAAAAGTAATCCATAAAGTAACTAATTGCATTTAACTAGAAATTCACATTGAGCTGAATGTTGCATTGTGTTTGAAAATGTGGTGCCCATTGCAACAACTGTAACTACTGTACTTAAAAGTCTATTGCCTATGTGCAAAGTATTTAAACTAAAGTAATTCATTCTGAGAAAGTATTTTTTGTAATGTAATGTATAATGTAATTACAATGTAATTTAAAAATAAAATATGTAAAAAAAAAATCTAAAAATGTAATAAATCAGTATGAAAAAAATTAATATAACAATTAATACATTTAAAAATTGTCATTTACAAAACCTTTGAAATTCATTGAAAAACCGTAGGTTTCAGACATGTTATAGTTAGGAATTAGCATTTAAAAAACCTTTGAAATTCACTGAAAAAACCATAGGTTTCAGATAAGTTATAGTTAGAAATTAGCATTTAAAAAACCTTTGAAATTCACTGAAAAAACCATAGGTTTTAGGGACAGTTATAGTTAGTTGGACATTGCACTCGTACAAAACCCGTGAAATTCCCCCGTTATAGTTAGTTCAGCTAACTATAACTCGCGCCCGCAATGCACTGCTGATGACGTCACATATTACATCACTCATGACATGGTCAGTGACATCACTGATGACATCACTGATGACATCTCAAATGACATCACTGATGACATCATCCACGTGATAATCTGATGCACCTCCTCACACCCTAATATAACCTTTGATACACCCAATCTAAATTACAGACTGCCATTCGCAAAACCATAGACACTCCAACACCAATAACTACATACCCACTCGCTGATTCTTAGGTCTACACACACACATCCACTCACTCACCCGTACAGTCACTCATACTTATGGTCACTCAGTACAGGACAATCATATGCACTCTTACTCCTATATAGACACTCAAACACCGCCACTCATCCATAGAGGTACTCACACACCTAGTCAGTCATGCAAATAATTAAACACACTGCCATTTACTCACCTATACAGTTATACACACACCAGCTCACTTAATCATACAAATACTAGCACATTGTTACGCTCTTATACAATCACTGATACAAGCACACACTCATCCATACAGCCACTATCACAATCACTCACTCTCGCTTATAGCTATTTATATACTCCAATACACATATATACTGCCTTTCACATATGTAGTTACTCACACATGTACCACTGGGACATACATTCACTCACTAACACACTCTTACACACACTTACCCACCCATACAGTCTATCACAGATGCACTCTTGAAACCATCCACCCAGTGAATCACCCACTCACACATCTATGCACAGTCGCACACACCCCATCCACACAAACACTCAGGCACCCATACAGATACTCAGACAACAAATCAATAACTCTTATACACACTCATGTAGCTATTCACAAACCCATGCAGCCACTTACACAGCAACAGACAGATACAGACATTAACCCAGTTTAGTCACTAACCCATGCATTCAGTAAGATACGTTTAATCACTCACTTATAGAATTAGTCACGCACCTACTAAATCATCCATACACACACTTATACACCCACTCATTCTTCAATACGCCTTTCCCTATATATATTAAAAATATTTAAACTTTACAGAAACACACAGTCACTGGATGATGTCATCAGTGATGTCATTTGAGATGTCATCAGTGATGTCACTGACCATGTCATGAGTGATGTAATATGTGACGTCATCAGCAGTGCATTGCGGGCGCGAGTTATAGTTAGCTGAACTAACTATAACGGGGGAATTTCACGGGTTTTGTACGAGTGCAATGTCCAACTAACTATAACTGTCCCTAAAACCTATGGTTTTTTCAGTGAATATATATATATATGTGTGTATCTGAAAATCTTGTCCTCTGACAATGAAAACAGAATAGGGGAAATCAGAGGAGAATGAATCACAGATACTGTTATTACTAGGGTCCAGGGTTCTGTTATATCAAAGGCCCTCATTCACATGTGACAAGTGGTGCGGTATATCTCGGTTCTCCGCCCTGTCGGCTATGTGAGTAGCCTCATAATAGGGTCTTTTATCACTCAAACACTGGGTTCTTCAAGTGATCTCCTTTTTTCACCCGGAGGTGGACCATCTGGTTTTATGACAGTTGTGATAAAAAGTGCGAAAATGTTCTACTGAAGTGTGAGTTAAAAATACCTCCTACCCTCAGTTTGAAACCTTAATTACTGAGGATGGGGTAAGATTAAAAGTGGGGTGGTGCTGTGGTGGAAGTGCTACTGTTCCACTGTACCTGGTGATAGATCGTGAAAGGTCTACATGTTTGGGCCCTAGGTAGCCCTCACTGGTCTGTGGGTCTTCTTCAGGACCAGATCGAGGATGGCTATTGTCAGGAATAGAGTGTGACAGGTAAGTATGTTACTCACCAATCTTCATTGAGCTCAGTCGCTGGTCTTCATTTTAGAGTCACAGTTGCTGATTTAGTCTATGACTTGAGAGATAAAAGACAGTACAGATAGAAATACTCATAGATGCATTTCATACAATACGATGTAGGTATCATCATGTTCTGTTTTAATAAAATCAATTTAATTAACTTGGTACAGCTGGAACCAGGAAGGTTTTGTGATGGCTATGGTTAGTGTTCCAAAATAACTGTATGGCTTGTGAATGGATAACTGACAGAATATAGAATGCCAAAATATCGACCTGCAAAAATATAGTGGATAAAATATAGAATGCCAAAATATCGAATTTCTATCTACAAACAGGTAAGTACAAAAATATCGAATCCAAAATATTGTTGTAAATAATATAGGGGCCCATTAGGATGGCGGGTGGAAGCACCACTGCCGTGCTGGCGGATGCAAAAAGCACCAGTTACCGTCCGCCCGCCACAGCACACACGCCCGCCCAATTAGGATGTGAAAAGTCAGCCAAACACCGCTCGTAAGCCAGCTACGCCCTCCGCCATCAAAGTGCACCCGTCCACGGAGCGGCGCGGCCTAATGGAGACACACCGCCCGACGAAATCACGTACCGCCCGGCGTACAAATTACGATGCCAGAACCAAACAGTTCCCCCGGCTAAGAGACACCGCACGTGAAAGCAAGGCGGAAAGCCGAACGCACAGTACGGATAGCAAAGAGGCGGACCCCCGAGCATGAATCCAGCACTGCAGGCCCTCCCCATGCTCTACCTGATGCAGCACCCAGGAGTCAACGCACCGCGGCGACGCAGGTAGGCAGACACACAACAGGGGCACGCAAACAGCGCACACAGTGCAAGGGCGGGAAAACTGTACATGGCCCCCCCCGACACCCCTGCGTGGACACGACACATCCACCACTGCACCCACACATGCGCACAACGCAGAGGCCAACGGCAGCGCAATGCATGCGCCGCACACAAACAACACAGGGTCACAACCAAACACCACACACACCAGCACCACCCAGAATGCACATGTCACGTGACAGCCCTGCCACAGTCATGTCCCCAACCGGCAATTCACTGTTGCCAACCTGACGTCACACAAGTGACCTGAACATGTCAGTGACATCACGCCAAGATCACAAGGCAACACATCTGTGTGGGTGTACCCACTGTGACCAACACTGCGCAACCATCAACGTACTCGCCCTGTGCATGGCCCACCCCGCAACGGAGGTCACATTCAGTGCCACTATCTCACACACACATCCCTATCACGAGGCACGGTGTGTCCAATCGACAGGACTGAGTAAGCGCTCATCCGGAGGGTCCTGAACAGGAGACACGTGTAACCCACTAGGCAGTCTGTGTCGGCACCTACTGGCATTGTACAGTCAATGTGCAGGCCAGGCCTTCTGGGACTGAGAAGGGCAGCATGGCCCCAGCCTGACTTCCACACGACCAACAAGTGCACTGAGACCTGCATTGCCAATTGTCTGTGTCACTGGATGTCTGACATGAAGTTGCCATGTACCACCACTCGGGAGGGACAGACAGGTCAAAGCGCCCGAGAGCTCACATACCCATGCCACCTGCAGTCAGCATGGTGAGCAGTGCATGTTTGAACACCACAGGCTCTGACTCATAGTGCTGCGGAGCAACGACATGTGTGTCCCCCACATGCACTCCCACACACACTGCAGTTGTCTCTCACACACAACTTTCGCAAGGAATAGCCATGTGCAGTGTGCGTGGAGCTCGGAATCCAGGTTCTCCTGTGGACGCAGGGGAACGCGATGCTGCATGACCCTGCGCCACAGCAGGTGGTGGCGGAGGTGGTGTTGCTGGCCTTGCTTGTGCCCTCCCCCCCACCACCAGCTGGCCCATGAGGGCCGCGATTTGGCCCATATGGGCGTCCATGGACCTCAACACCGCAAGGACCTCCCGCGTGTCGCTAGCCGACCTGGCCCATTCTCCTTGGGCCTCTTGATAGGCCCCTAGGACTCTGTCGATTTGCGGCAGGGCTTGGCTCCCAGGCACAGTTGGCGTTGGCCTGGCCCTGCTCCTCCTACCAGTACTCCTGCCACCGACCTGCCCACTAGCCACATTGCTCACCACGGTCCTCGCTCTGGCTCCCAGGGTGGAGCCCGACGGCCGTGCCGACCCTTGCGCAGGGGCTGTGGCGAGGGATGGCGTGGTGGTGGTTGCGGCGGTGGTGGTGGCCGCAACGGCCGTGGCAGCAGGGGTCTGTGACTGGTCAGCAGCCCTGGGTGATGGGTTGGTGGGCAGGAGGGGCCCTGGGGAGCGGTTGTGCCCTGCCACTCCAGATGGGCCTGCTGGGTGGTCCGTGTCCGGAGAGGTGTCCAGCTCCTCTACATCCGTGAGTCCGGGTCGGGGGCTTGCGGACTGGCTGTGCTGGCTGCTGTCACCCTCTCCAGCATCCAGCAGTTCGGCACCTGTGGAGAGAATGAGATGGGTCATTGTGTTGCACCTAGCAAAGTATGTATTGGTTGTCTGACATTCACAGTTCGTGCACTGTCGTGCACAGGTTTCCCAGTGGCGTGTGTGTGGATGTACGATGTGTGTATGCGTGGGCTAGGCAATGGGACTGTGTGATGTGGACATGTGGCATGGGACGGATTAGCAATGCCGATGGATGTGTGTTGCTATGCTCCTACATTTTGTGGCTCGGGTGTATGCGTGCTCCAGGACCATAGACGATGTTGGGTTGAACGATGGTTTAGGGGAAGGATGGAACGCTTAGGTACGCTGATGCCAAAAGGGGTACAGCCCCTAAACGCTCTTGAGTTGAAATATGCTTTTGGGGTACATACTGTGGGTAATGGGTGCAGAACGTGACATGTGTTCTGGCAACATGACAGTGCATAGACAAAGGTGTGTGTCTGTCTCACATGCCCGGAATATCTGCTGACTGTTATCATTCATGGACATCACATTGGTAGCATTGTTGTGAGTTTGTGCTTGTTGTGTGCCACACGACGTATTGCAGATGGGCCAAATCCTTTGTGTGCGTGCTGCCCTGGTACATGTGCATCAGTGCTGTGCTCTTGGGGTGTTGACTATATTATGTGTGTTGTTACTCGCAGTGTGACGTGCGCTTCAGTCACTGCAGGCACTTGATTTGTCATGGGCAGGTATCTTTGCATGACTACTGTATGAGGGCCAGCTGTTCGGATGACATACCTTTCATGACACTGTGGCTGAGAGATGAGATGGATGATATGTTGAATGTGCATTGTGTGCCTGTGTGTTTCATGGGTCCAGTTGTCTTTGTGTGCAATATTGTGGTTCCAAGCTGTTACTTCTAGTACGGTCTGTCTTACGTGGGCGTTGTTGTACGATGTGTGGGTGACAGGCAGTGAGGACTACATGGACAGGACTTCGATGGTGTTGCTGATGTGTGTGATGGGTGGCACAGTGCCTGCCGTGTGGGTCTGTGCTCCAGTGGGACTTGTGCATGCAGACGTGGCTCCTTAGGTGTTGCTGTATCTGTGATGGGTCATGTGGGGTTTGACTCTGTTGAACATGTCCGTGTGCACATTGGTCTCATGATTGTGACTGGGAGCAGTGCTGCGTGTTCCTCTGCTACGTGACATGTCCCATGTGTCAGTCGTAGTACAGTCCTCATGCCTACAGACGCCCCGCCCTGTACATTTTCCCACCTACAGGTTGTTTCTCAGTGCGCAATGCAAAGGATGCCACATGGTACTGGGAGGGAGGGGTGCTCCACCTTGCTGGTCTGTGGTAGTGGGAGCCTGGTGGGTGTTTTACTTCAGCTGTCCCCCTCCGACCCACTGTCTTTGTGTTCCGGCTACTTACCTGTTACTTGTCGGTCAGTGCAGCTATGGCGGACACATGGATGTGGGGTGTGCTCCACCTTGCTGGTCTGTGGTAGTGGGGGCCTGGTGGGTGTTTTACTTCAGCTGTCCCCCCTCCGACCCACTGTCTTTGTGTTCCGGTATTTTCTGTTTATTTTCCGCCTCCGGCGGTTTTCGGTTCGCGGCATCGTAATTGCTCGGTCGGTATTCAGACGGTGTAGGCGGGCGGATTTTTGCCACTGTGGTTGATGGCGGATTTTTATCCGCCCGACATCGTAATGGACACCATAGTTTGTTAAAATATCGAATTTTTTAAATGTATTAAAAGTAATGTAAAATTAATAAAATAATAAATATAATTAACTAAAACATACTTACAAATACTTAAATAACCTTAAAATTAATAAATAATTAATGTAAGTTATAAAAAAATAAACATACATTTTTATTTTTTAATACATATATATATATTAACTTAATATTAATAAAAAATATTCAATATTTTTAGCGTAGGATAAACAGTAGGGAAAGCATTGGATAGCGTAAGGGTAAAAATTACTATTCCCACTCCAGAGAGTGCAACAGTAATGAAAGCGTTGGATAGCGGAGGGGTAAAAATTACTATTCCCACTCCAGTGAGTGCAACAGTAGGGAAAGCGTTGGATAGCGTAGGGGTAAAAATTACTTTTCCCACTCCAGAGAGTGCAACAGTAGGGAAAGCGTTGGATAGCGGGAGGGTAAAAATTACTCTTCCCACTCCAGTGAGTGCAACAGTAGGAAAGCGTTGGATAGCGGGAGGGTAAAAATTACTATTCCCACTCCAGTGAGTGCAACAGTAGGGAAAGCATTGAATAGCGTAGGGGTAAAAATTACTATTCCCACTCCAGAGAGTGCAACAGTAGGGAAAGCGTTGGATAGCGTAGGGGTAAAAATTACTATTCCCACTCCAGTGAGTGCAACAGTAGGGCAACCGTTGGCTAGCGTAGGGGTAAAAATTACTATTCCCACTCCAGTGACTGCAACAGTAGGGAAAGCGTTGGATAGCGTAGGGGTAAAAATTACTATTCCCACTCCAGTGAGTGCAACAGTAGGGAAAGTAATGATTTAATATTTAAATAAAAATACATTAATTATCAATACCAATAAAAATTAATTAAAATTAATTACCAATTACAAAATATTTAATAATTAATTAATTATAAATACCAATAAATATTATTTATCAAAAATTAATTACCTATTAATAATTAATCAACAATCAATTAATTTCCAAGACCAAAAATGTAATAAGTAATAAAAAAATTACCAATTAATAATTAATTAACAATAAATTAATCAATACACAAAAAGAATTTCAATATATACTTAATTACAATTAAATTACTTCCCACCCTATTCCCCTATAAACCCACAACCCGCTCCATAATTAACAATTAATCAATTAATAAAAATTAATTACCAATTAATAAAAATTAATTACCAATTAATAATTAATTAACAATACATTAATTATCAATACCAATAAATAAAAATAAATATTTTCTTAATTACAATTAAATTACTTCCCACCCTATTCCCCTATAAACCCACAACCCGCTCCGAATAATAAATTAATACAATTAACATAATTATCAATTAATCAATTAATACAAATTAATAACCAATTAATAAAAATTAATTGCCAATTAATAATTAACTAACAATAAATTAATTATCAATACCAATAAATAAAAATAAATATTTTCTTAATTACAATTAAATTACTTCCCACCCTATTCCTCTATAAACCCACAACCCGCTACAGAACTAAAACGCAAAATTAAATTAAAAATAATTAATAATTCCTAAAAATTAATATTTAATTTACTATAATTAAATTACTTCCCACCCTATTCCCCTATAAACCCACAACCCGCTACAGAATTAAATTACGCAAAAATAATTTTACATACATTTTGTAACTTTAAAAAATATTAAACATACATTACAAAAATAATATACATTTTTAACTCATATACTAACATACTAAGCACTTACAAAAATTCGATATTATTAAAAATTCGATATTTTTTAATGCCTGTATTATGTACTTCTATATTTTGAAAATCGATATTATTACCTTCATTTCGATATTATTAACCACTATATTATGTCCATTCTATATTTTGAATTCGATATTCTGTCCATTCTATATTTTTTTTCGATATTATGTCTATTTACCCCCTTGCAGTATAAGAAAGGCTTTCCCTTTTGTGAAGTGATATATGTTGCAGTTTGTGACATATCTGTGGTTTATAGAAATATTTAAATATGTTGAATTTGATGTATAGTGTTACTTAATTTTGTATATGTTAATACATTTTTAATACATGTTTTATATTATGTACTTACTACTTCAAGTTTTCCTTTTTTTCAGTTCTGTTTGTTGTGTTTCAAGTTTCTTATTTTTTTCTCTTTGTTATTATTTTTTCAGCTTTACTATTGAGAGTGACATACGTATTCATAATTTCCATTCAATCATATTTATATATTTTATTTCTATATTTACAAGTCCATTTTTCTTTTAAAAAGTTTTGAGATTAATTCTTTAAGTACATGCCTTTATTTTACTAATTATACTTACATTATATTATGGTTATGTCTTTGTTTTACTTGGAAGTTTCTGTTTTCTGTTGTCATTTTTTTTTCTTGTTAGGTCTTGTTTTTTCACACCTCTGTCCATGTTTATGGTTATATAGTTTGAGACATTTTTTATATATATTTTATTGAGTTAGTTTTCATTTTTATCATTTTTTAAATACTTACTTTTTATGTGTTGGTGCTTTACTTCTTCACAGTGATGCAGTCTTTCTGCCTGGATCTTCAGTCGGGCAGAGTGACACTTTACAACAGTGGTGGCTTCTTGTGCAGCAGTTTGTTCAATATCTTTGCTCAATTTTTATAGTGTATTTTTTTATTAAGAAACTGTTTTTATTGGCTAACAATTTTGTTTTTAATTTTATTGGGTAAATGTTTAGTGAAATGTTTGATTTTCTTATACCTTGTGTAATTTACACAAATTAACATATATTTTATATTTATTTTGTTTAATATTGTAATTTGTATACTGTTTTGTATATATTTTGCCATTATTTTCTATTTTGGATGCCAATAATTGTATTTTTGTTGTGGGTTGTGTTTGATTTGTTTATTGATTTTGTACATTTCTTTGTTTTTGTTTTCGATAGTATATGTATTTCTATATTTTCTACAGCTACATTTTTGTTCTCAATACTTTATATGTTATGTTTAACACATAAAAAGGTGATATTAAGGTTCTGGATATTTTGTAAGAAATACTTTTGTTCCCAATATCGTGATCACAATATGCTGTCACAGAAGTGTTTTTTTAATTTCATTCAAGGATTATCAATTATCTTTCCATCAAGAAAAGAGGACAAAAATAAACACAATCTACCTCATATGGGTAAACCTGGTTGATGTTTCCACTGCATTAGGTGTTGCAGGTCTTATGGGACACATAGGGGTCGATTCCGATTCGGGCCGGAAAAAGCACCGACCGACTCGGATCCGGAAAAAATACCGACCGACACGTACCAGTGGCGCCCGACACGCCAAGTACGATGCAAGCCGCGATAAATCCGACCGACACGTCAGGAAACCAAGCCGACCGACCGAGCCGCTCGGAAAATAGCAATCCGGCCGGAAAAACACGCGAATCCAACCGACCGACACGCACCCGGAACAAATCCGACCGAATCGTACCCGCCAACTCCAACCTGCAAAGTACGATGCAAGGCGCGAAAACACGACCGAGTCGGACGGAGGACAAGCCGTACGACCGACACGCATACAAAACCGAGCCGAAGCAACACAATACACCGCGACCGACGCGTACGCAGCATACAAAACTGCACAAACACAGCGTGAACGAAACGGAAAACACCGTACGAGACCAATGCAGGGTCCGACTCGGTCACAAGAACGTTTCCAACATACACAAACAGCACAAAGGAAAAATCAACCAAAAAAGGCCAAACAAGCAATTACCAAGCCAATAAATACTGGGGGGTGGGGACAGAGAACAAAGACACACCAACAACTCCACCTATATAAAGGACACAAATCACTACCATGAGCCTTTGCAAATGCCATTCCACTGCCAGCACCCAAGAGAAAGCAACCACACACCCACAGCTCATCCCTCACACAAGCCACACACCAGCAGCACACCAACAAATACCTACCTCACATACACCCAGCACAACACACACCCACACACCCTCACCTGCACACCAACACACACATCACCCACTATCACCACCCATCACCATGCCCCCCAAGAAGAATCCCAAGTTCCTAGATAGTGAATTGGAAGTCATGGTAGACGAGATCCTCAGGGTGGAGCCACAGCTGTTTGGCACTCTGGTCCAACAGACCCCCATGTCGCAGAAAACCAAGATGTGGGAGAGGATCATCAACAGGGTGAACGCCCAATCACCATGTCGGCGCACAAAGACCGACATCCAGAACAGGTGGTATGACGTGCGCAGGAGGGTCCGGGAGCTGCTCAAGAAAGACTACCACCTGAGCCAATACACCGGCAGTGGCCCTCCTGCCAAGCCAGTATACCTCAGGCCCTGGGAGGAGAAGGTGCGGGCCATCCTTCCGCCAGTGAGCGTATATGGACTAGAGGACATCCCAGAGCCTGGTGAGTACACAACAAATGTACACAATAAACTGCCACAAAACACACACATCACTGTCAAGGGGAGAGTCAAACCATGCACTCATAGCAATTACACAGCAACTAGAACAGAATCATCCCAAAATGTGTATGTCAGTCAGATAAACACAACACATGCCATCAAAAAAGTCACATCCAACTGTGCCAACACATGTACAAACACAACCACAACTACAGCTAGGCAGTGGCACAAATAGAACTAACACACACATCCACACATGTAGCCACCACAACAACACCAACACACAGTGAAGACCACTCAAAGGAAGGAATTCTGTGTATGCTGGCCAAGTCAGTGTAGCCAATAGCATCATGGGAGTCGCAGTCACACATATTGCCCCCCCCACAACTGTCCCATCAACACCACCCTGAACCATGCTCACATCACAGGGAGTGGAGAAGGACTCACAAGATGGCTGACACTGGCTACTGCTGTGGGGAGCACAAGGCCCTGCTGCCAACTGTGCACCAACAAACAGCAGGACACCACTGACTGACATCCTGAGAGACAACTTACACTCCCTGCAATGCAAGCACGTTCCATGGTGGGATATCTGGCTGGCTGGCTGGGTGGGAAGGGGGACTTGCAGCACTGACCATAGTCACCAGCACCTCCCCTCACACCCCCCCAACACAAACTCCACAGTACCCACCTGGTAGAATGCAATGCCCTCCATCCTAACACAAGATCCCACAAAGCACCACCACCCTGGGTTATGTTGTGTGAAGCACAGGGACACTCTTGGGACTCTTAGCCAAACAACTGCCAGGACAACACTCCCAGCCATCCTGTCAGCACAGCCAGCCCACCCCACAGGGAAGCAGAGTCAAAGGAAGGAAGCATGGGCATGCTGGGAAGGGGGGTGGAGGCAATAGCATGATGGGAGTCGTAGTCACAGACATTGCTCAGCCTCACAACTGGCCCATCAACACCACCCTGAACCATGCTCACATCACAGGGAGTGGAGAAGGACTCACAAGATGGCTGACACTGGCTACTGCTGTGGGGAGCACAAGGCCCTGCTGCCAACTGTGCACCAACAAACAGCAGGACACCACTGACTGACATCCTGAGAGACAACTTACACTCCCTGCAATGCAAGCACGTTCCATGGTGGGATATCCGGCTGGCTGGGTGGGAAGGGGGACTTGCAGCACTGACCATAGTCACCAGCACCTCCCCTCACACCCCCCCAACACAAACTCCACAGTACCCACCTGGTAGAATGCAATGCCCTCCATCCTAACACAAGATCCCACAAAGCACCACCACCCTGGGTTATGTTGTGTGAAGCACAGGGACACTCTTGGGACTCTTAGCCAAACAACTGCCAGGACAACACTCCCAGCCATCCTGTCAGCACAGCCAGCCCACCCCACAGGGAAGCAGAGTCAAAAGGAAGGAAGCATGGGCATGCTGGGAAGGGGGGTGGAGGCAATAGCATGATGGGAGTGGTAGTCACAGACATTGCTCAGCCTCACAACTGGCCCATCAACACCACTCCTGAACCATGCTCACATCACAGGGAGTGGAGAAGGACTCACAAGATGGCTGACACTGGCTACTGCTGCGGGGAGCACAAGGCCCTGCTGGGAACTGTGCACCAACAAACAGCAGGACACCACTGACTGACATCCTGAGAGACAACTTACACTCCCTGCAATGCAAGCACGTTCCATGGTGGGATATCCGGCTGGCTGGGTGGGAAGGGGGACTTGCAGCACTGACCATAGTCACCAGCACCTCCCCTCACACCCCCCCAACACAAACTCCACAGTACCCACCTGGTAGAATGCAATGCCCTCCATCCTAACACAAGATCCCACAAAGCACCACCACCCTGGGTTATGTTGTGTGAAGCACAGGGACACTCTTGGGACTCTTAGCCAAACAACTGCCAGGACAACACTCCCAGCCATCCTGTCAGCACAGCCAGCCCACCCCACAGGGAAGCAGAGTCAAAAGGAAGGAAGCATGGGCATGCTGGGAAGGGGGTGGAGGCAATAGCATGATGGGAGTGGTAGTCACAGACATTGCTCAGCCTCACAACTGTCCCATCAACACCACCCTGAACCATGCTCACATCACAGGGAGTGGAGAAGGACTCACAAGATGGCTGACACTGGCTACTGCTGTGGGGAGCACAAGGCCCTGCTGCCAACTGTGCACCAACAAACAGCAGGACACCTCTGACTGACATCCTGAGAGACAACTTACACTCCCTGCAATGCAAGCACGTTCCATGGTGGGATAACTGACTGGGTGGGTGGGTGGGTGGGAAGGAGGTCTGGCTGTCAACCAAACACAATCAATGCAGACCATGTTCACACCCCAGAGAATACATAGAAATGCCCAAATAATGCAGGACAATGTGCCACACCAATATCAACCCCTGACTGTGACGACTTAGGACAATACAATGTACAGGCCCGCACCCCGAGGCACAGTCACAACTGTCAGGTGTGTCAACCACTGATGCCTGCAGAAACATGACATACATTGTTTGTGTCTCCCAAAAACAGGTGATGATAGGGACACAGCAGCAGACGCTGAGGAGTCCCAGTCCCAGGCTCAAGAGGATGCCGAGCTCACTGGCGTCGTACAGCCTCTGTCCTCCTCGGACGATGAAGAACAACCTGGCACATCCGGTGCAAGTCAACATGCTGCACCAGCAGGACCACCAGCTGCAGCACCAGCAGGTCCACCAGCTGCACCCCTGCACCCACCCCTCCAACGACTGTCACCACGAATACCATCCCTGCCGACATGGACAGAATAAGGAACAACACCAGCGCAGTGACCCTGGACCAACCTGGGGCCATGGACACCACCACCACCACCAACCCCCAAGGTGGACCAGGGTTATCTGTGCGTGCAACTGCACACACTGCACATGTCAGCAGGGGTGGTGGGAGGGGTGGGAGACAGAGGTCGCTGCTTGCAGACGTTGCTGGTGTGCATGAAGACCCACAACTGGTACGCATAGCTGATGCGTACCAGTCCAGCACCGGAGAGCTCAGCCAGGTAGTGGGGCTCCTCAGAGACATCAAACAGCAGCAGGCTGCCCATCATGCCCGCTTGGACTCCCACATGTCCCATGTGGAGTCACACATGTCACGTGTGGACTCCCACATGTCACGTGTGGACTCCCACATGACCCGCGTGGAGTCCAAGTGGGATGTACTACATGAGATGACGGCGGTGCACAGGGACATTTTACAATGCCTCCGCCAGATGAACAGCAACCAGTCCACACCTCCCTGTGTGCCAACAACATCTGGTACCGAACAAACTGCAACTGCCACAGGGAGGGAGGAGGACTCTGGCGGAGAGTCCCCTGCACCGCAGCAGCCTGCACTTGAGGGCCCCCCCCAAGAAGAGGGGTCGTCCGAGGAGGGGAAAGTGAGAGGCTGATGGCCAAGCGCAACTCCCAGGAAGCCTGAACCTGTTCTGGATTTTCGCCTTTGTGCACAGACTGTTCACCCTGTTGATGGCAACACTACTCCCACACATTGCATGGGGAGTACAAGTTGGAACAATGTGTCAGACAACTGTGGCCCCGATACTGGGGATCCTGTCTACCTGGACTTTCTATTCATCTAGGAACTTGGGATTGCAAGATTCATGTACAGCACAATCCATCCTATGCACTATTATCACAGATGTATCACAATAAACACAATAATACACCATACTTGCCTCTGTCGTGATTCCAACGTGGGTGCTGTTATGGGGATGATGAACAGCAAAATTACACTGTGTATGCGAACTGCAACAGCAAGGACAACACAGGCATGTGAGTACAGGCAACGTGACACATATGAGGGAGACACACCACCAGGGCTACACAACACATACACACCTAGGCCATCTGACTCATTGCCTACACTGATGTTGCCAGGGAAGACGGTGCAATGCACAGACACCACACCCATTCCCAGTTGTAGTCAAGTAGCCCACAGGTGCAGTAAGCAAATGGCAGTCAAATGTGTGACCACAGACAACGCACATCACTAAGTGAAGCACAGGTTTATTACACAGTAGCAACATGCCGTAACCACTACAGATGCAAGGTAACCCCACCTGGTAGCGGGCACACAGTCAACAACTGTAGACAGAAGGAAGTCCATGGGTGTGGCGCACATCACCTGTAGGGACACAACAGCTACCAGCCTGGATGTGCAATCACGTCGTCGGTGGACACAGTTGACCAAACGAATCTGAAAGTACCCTGTGAAGGACAGAAATGACACACAGTCAAAAGCAATGCAGTACAGGACAGAACAGCAAAACTCATGCACAATACATGTTACAAGATACCCACCCAGAACCAAGTTAGCATGTCAACACTGTTGGGGAGTACAGCCCACCTGTCACCACACATCGCAACACACATCCTGTCAAGTAGCCCATGGACACACTCCAACAGCACCAGAGCACCACCCACACATCATGCCAACTCACATCATTCACATGACACCTCAGGATACTCACATTCAGCTAAAGAAGTTGGTGATGAGCTGTGTGCGGACATCACCATCACCATCATCATCATCATCGTCACTGGCATCGTGGTCCAGGCCAGGATCCTCCACAGGTGGCGGATGTTGGTCATCGTCATCCTGGATGAGAGGCAACTCCTTCCGCACTGCCAGGTTGTGGAGCATGCAGCAGACGATGATAATCTTGCACACTTTCGCAGGGGCATATGGGAGGGACCCTCCGGTCTTGTCCAGGCAGCGGAAGCGGCTCTTCAGGAGACCAAAGGTCCGCTCAATCACTCTCCTGGTCCGACCATGTGCCTCATTGTAGCGCATCTGGGCTAGGTGTCACAGGGTTCCTGAGGGGTGTCAGCAACCACGGCATGTTGGGGTATCCCGAGTCACCTACGGACAGACAAGTGCACATCAGCTGACTTGGAAAAGTGGGCGGAATACTACAGATCAGATCACACACAATGGCACAAAGTCAGTACACACCGACAAGCCAGGCACGCTGGTTCTGCATCTGTGCCATCAACCTGGGGATGCGACTACTCCTCATCACAAAGGCATCGTGTGCTGAACCAGGGAAACGGGCACACACGTGTGTGATGGTCATGTCTGCAAGACACACCACCAGTGCATTGACCGAGTGGTAGTGCTTGCGGTTCCTGTAGGCCTGCTCCTGGGCCTGTGGTGGTACCAAAGCCACATGTGTCCCATCAATGGAGCCAATGACATGCGGCATCCTCCCCAGGGCATAAAAGTCACTCTTCACGTCAGTGAGTCGTCGCAGTCTAGGGAAATATATGTACCGGTTCAGGAAGAGCAACATTGCCGCCAAGAAATCGCGGAGCACACGGCTGAACATGGTCTGTGACATCCCACCAGCAGACGCCACAGTATGTTGGAAGGTACCGGTGGCAAAGAAGTGTAGGGCTGCCATCACCTTCACCTTGGGGGTCAGCGCTGTAGGATACGGCCGGCCAGGCTGCAAATGTGGGGACAACTGCACTGCCAAATCCTCAATCAGCTGCCTGGTGAAGCGGTACCGTCGGATGCTGTCCCGTTCCACCATCGTTGCCAGGTCTGGGAATGGCCGATGGACAGCAGGAGCCCTGCAGTGCAGAGGAGAAGTAAGCAAGATCGTCAGTCACCCCACATATGCGGCATTGAACACACTCAAGATCCCAACATACATCATCATGAGGCACAACTACATGAAGTGTGCAGTACCGGAACGACATGTATGGTACATACATGGCCAACATCTGTCAACACGGTCCTACAGGTGGCATCAATTTGTCCCAGGTTGGCCCATTGGATATCATGATGCTGTGTCACAGTCACCCCCAGTGACATGTGAGGACAGATGTGCCCCAGGCACCACAGCTCAACGACAGGCACATTCCCAGGGACCCTGTAATGCCACATGGACACTGGCATCACCTGGAGTATCATGTGTACACCACAACAAAACAAACATGACCCCCACAGGTAGTGGCCACACTTGCCATGGCAGGAGAGCCATGGACATCTGTGACACACACGCACAACATCAGAGTCCATGCACACACAACGTGGATGTGGAGACTGTCTCCCATTGTGCACATGAAATCAGAGACATTGTAAACACTACATGCACAAAGACTGTGGAGGGCCATCACTATTGTGCCACTGGGACACCCTGGCTCAAACATACCGTCCCACATGGGACTCACGGGGTATGTGACATGACATACACAAACACCACTGTGAAATGTGACCATGGCACATGCACAGATATGAACAGTTGCACATCACAGTGGTCACGTACACGTAACACCCAGGATCCTGTCCCCATTAACACGTGCACAGCCTGGGGGTGGCTGCCCACAGGTGACACCCACAGGACAACATGTACACCAACATACACACAATAGGAAATGCAGCCTTACATGCCTTATGATAAGGTTTGGACAGGCTGTCGTGATGTAGGTGTGCCCCTCACTCCCTGGGAGCTATCTGTGGCTGGCATATGTCCATCTGAAAAAAGGCATGCTGACATATGCCAGTCACATGTACAGTGATGCGTTGAACAGCAATGGACCGATCGGTGCCTCCGGCCGGCCCATTGCATTCAATGTGTGCGGGTATGCGTTGTACCCCTGTGCGCGTTGTACTGCAATGGACCGATCGGTGCCTCCGGCCGGCCCATTGCATTCAATGTGTGCGGGTACGCGTTGTACCCCTGTGCGCGTTGAACAGCAATGGACCGATCGGTGCCTCCGGCCGGCCCATTGCATTCAATGTGTGCGGGTACGCGTTGTACCCCTGTGCGCGTTGAACCGCAATGGACCGATCGGTGCCTCCGGCCGGCCCATTGCATTCAATGTGTGCGGGTACTCGTTGTACCCCTGTGCGCGTTGAACAGCAATGGACCGATCGGTGCCTCCGGCCGGCCCATTGCTTTCAATGTGTGCGGGTACGCGTTGTACCCCTGTGCGCGTTGAACAGCAATGGACCGATCGGTGCCTCCGGCCGGCCCATTGCTTTCAATGTGTGCGGGCACGCGTTGTACCCCTGTGCGCGTTGTACTGCAATGGACCGATCGGTGCCTCCGGCCGGCCCATTGCATTCAATGTGCGGGTACGCGTTGTACCCCTGTGCGCGTTGAACAGCAATGGACCGATCGGTGCCTCCGGCCGGCCCATTGCATTCAATGTGTGCGGGTACGCGTTGTACCCCTGTGCGCGTTGAACAGCAATGGACCGATCGGTGCCTCCGGCCGGCCCATTGCATTCAATGTGTGCGGGTACTCGTTGTACCCCTGTGCGCGTTGAACAGCAATGGACCGATCGGTGCCTCCGGCCGGCCCATTGCTTTCAATGTGTGCGGGTACGCGTTGTACCCCTGTGCGCGTTGAACAGCAATGGACCGATCGGTGCCTCCGGCCGGCCCATTGCTTTCAATGTGTGCGGGTACGCGTTGTACCCCTGTGCGCGTTGTACCTCAATGGACCGATCGGTGCGCACCCATTGACAATGGGCTTGCCTGGCAACGGACGCGTTTTCGAATATTCGAACGAGTCGGTTGCTGGAAAATCAGTTGGTCACCCACAACAATGTTGCAAAATCATGTATGTCATGAAGTTGAAATTTTGAAGGATGCTGTGGGCGTGTTTTGGTGCTGCTATTCCATGGATTGGCCAGATTCAGAAGATGCAAACGACTTGGACCTATCACTTTGGACACAAGGGACAGTATCTGCCTCTCCAGCACATATATATTGCTGCATGTTCCCCTGAGAGCCCACTTGCCTGCACTACATGCTCCAGGACGACATCTGCCACTGCACTGCTGCTGTCTCTGCCCCTCTGGACCCTGCAATGGCACGTACTGTGGAGAGAGCCCCAGCCTTCAGCCTTGAAGAGAACCAGGCCCTGCTGGACAGCCTACTTCCACAGTACAGCAAGCTGTATGGGACACCAGGGGAGCAGGTGAGTGTTCTGTGCACTGCCTTTCTGAATGTGCATTTTGTCTGACTAGCAAGGCTGAGAGTCAGCACACCACTGGCTAGCAGGCTCACTGAGTAGTTGTCACCCCCCATAGTGTGTAGTGACTTGCACTGGACAGGTATGGTGCAGTGACAGTGCTTCTGAACAGGGTTTTACTCCCCATGCAATGATACCATGTAGTGACTTCTGGAAAACTGTCCATGGGCAGCCGTGCACTGCCTGGGTACACCATGTGCCCCTGTGATTGCGACATGTATATGCAACTGTGTCATGCACGGATATGTTGCATGTGTAGTAATGGCCTTATCACTTTGTCATCCTGACAGGCTTCTGCCCATCGGAAGCATGAGATCTGGAAGGACATCGTCCGGGCTGTCCGGTCCGTGGGGGTCTACAAGCGCCGGATCCGCAACTGCCAAAAGAGGTGGCAGGACCTTCGGGGCTGGACCCGGAGGATTGCACGGGTCCAGCTGAAGCTGTCGCCTCCTCGCAGGAGGGGCGGAACACGGACCCTGACCCCCACATGCTCAGGATCCTGGCGGTGGTCTTTCCATACCTGGATGGGCAGCTGAAGGCCAGAGAGCAGCAAGGAGGGGGTGAGTCAAAGACTGCACTGTGTACTCTGTCTAACATGCTATGTGCCCTCCTCGGGCCAGGTTGAACTGCCACAGTACAGCAGTCATGTTGTCCAGGAGCCATGTCCCTCTATTGTGCACTGCCCACTCCTCATCTGATACCCAGGTGTGGCCCTTACATGCAGGGAATTCTGTCACTTAGGACTGTGTCCTTGCAGTTTGCTTGACTCAAGGTGGGAGACAGCATCTGTTTCCCTGACTCTGTGGTGGGCATCATGGGTGGGTCCATTGCTTACACAATGCCTGTATTCTGACATGTATTCAGCGTGTTACTTTGATCTGTGGTCCAATTGCTGAGCTGATCCACCACATGTGGCTGGGGTACCTGGCACACACCCATGCTGCGGGTGGGAACAATGTTTGGGCCCCAGGAGTATGTATATGACGTGTGTCACACATACTTAGCCAGCTGCCTACAGTCCAGGGCTCATCCCTCATTCATGTGGGGCTGGACAGTCATGCCTACTCCAGGCCATACAATACACTCTGTACTCCCACTCCCGTGTATCAGAGGACACATTGTGCACAGTGATTTGACCCTCAGGTGTCTGCCTCTGTGTCAGTGTGCTGTGGATTAGTCGCCAGGACTGCTGTGGAGTTTCTTGGTAGGGGCTCAGCATGCCACTGGAGATGTGACCATAGGAGACGATACTTGTGTGACACATAGGTGTCTGATCAGCTGCCCATGCAGACTGGGGCATGTAAATGTGAAGTTCAGGCAGCTGTTCCCCATGCACAGCAGAGTGTGAGGGGCTCAGGTTCAGAGGGTAGTGTCACAGGTCTCCCATATGTCCAATAGGTATGACCTGGACAGATGAGGGTTAAGAGGATGTGTTGTGGGGGGATGTACATGTGCACTTGTGCAGCTCCAGGACTTGCATTCCCCATGACCTACTATTGTGACACAGTGCAGAGTGTTGTTGTCTGGCTGCAAAGTCATACATCACTGAGACAGTGATGTATGACTTTGCAGTCATGCCTCCGCCATGGCATGTGTCTACTGATTGGTGATCCTGCAGGGGAGTGACATGTGCTACATGCACACCATAGTGGCGCTGGCTATCAGGACATGGGTGCATCATGGTGTCTGTCGCTGGTATGCATCACATGCATTTCCTATTTGACTCTGGGCATCCCTTACATCCGTAAACCTGTACTGACTCAGTGGCAAGAGCTGTGATGTGTCCACACCGTGTCCTCTGCACTGTCCAACTACTGTGTACTTGGTGCATGTGTCAACACTGGGGTGTTGCAATCCAACAGACACCAGACAGATGGGTGCAAGGCCATGTGGGATGTGAGTGCCATGCTTGGCATCAGACTGACAATTGACTTCTCCTGTTCAATTAGTGCACTTTTAGCAATGTACAACTAATGATGCCAGGGCTTGCTCTGTGATGTGCTGTGCTCACAGTGGTGTGTGCGTTATGTGCAGGTGACTGATGTCTGTCTGTTTCCCCATTGTTTGCAGATACATCCACGGCCACGGAAGGGGACAGCTCCACGGACCAGGAGGAGCCGGAGAGCCAGACTGGGTCAGCAGCCGAGGAGTGGTCGGAGGGACCCAGTGGCACGGAGGGCGAGGGGAGCCACACCGAGGAGTCCTCAGCAGCATCCACCTCAGCTGAGGACCAGAGCAACTCGGAGGATGACTCCCTTGTGGAGGCGGGTGTCAGCAGCCACCACACCCCAGCTAGTGTTGCTGTCCCCGCCACCACCAGCACCACCACCGCCCTCCCATCGGCTCCCATTCCCCAGGTCCGTGGAGGCTCCCATGTCCGGGAGCGTGTCTCCTTTGGGCCAGGCACCGCACCCCTGCCCCTGTGTCCCCTGCTGCCCTGAGTGAGGAGTCTGTGTACCTCCTTCGCCAGCTCCATGTAGGGCAGACAGCCATGCTGAGTGTCCTCCATGCGCACACCGCGCTGTTGACTCAGCTGGTGTCGTTCATGGAGGGCATCTCATCGGGCATGTCTGACCTACAGAGGGGCAATAGGTCCATGGACTCCTCCCTGACGGCAGCAGTGTCCCTCCTCAAACGGTCCCTCACCCCTCCTGCCTCTGCTCCATCCACACTCCCCAGCACCTTACCCATCCCAGGCACACACACACTGGCACAGGCACACACCAGCACACACACATCCAGCACACTGACACACACGCCAATGACAAAACGCACACGCACGCACATTCAGGGGACTGAAGCCAGACTCACAGGGGATGGGGCCCTGGAACACACACACGCATCCACATGCACTGCGCAGTCCTCAGTTCCCTCTCCCTCCAAAGCACCCTCCCTTGCCTCACCTGCAACCCCAAAGTCACAGCAGCTCTTCCTCTGTGACCTCGGCCTCTTCCCCACCGATGAAGCTGCTCCAGCATCCCGGGGGAAGAGGAAGCCCACCCACACGGAGCAGAGTGCCCTCGCCCCCGGACACCCTCCCCCAGGTGCAGACGGACTGAGGCCCCCACCCGCAAGTCCCCCCGGAGTGCTAAGAGCAAGACCCCGCCACCGCCCTGCAGCTCAGGCACAAGGTCTCCGTCCTCCATCCCTCAGGCCCCCACTGCACAGGTGCCCCCACCACACCCTGCCCCAGGTTCCCCCACCCACAGATATACCATCCCCAAGATGCTCCGGCCTTCTCCCCTGCCACTTGCTCTCCCAGCACCACACCCCCGCTGCGCTTGTCTGTGCCACTGATGTGGTGAGGGTGTCCTCCCCTCTGTCCAACCCACCTTGCCTGTTCCCCATTCTCCTCCCCTGGAGGTAGGCACTGCAGTGGAGTCCACTACCGCCCTGTCTGACTTGGGCACTGCAGTGGCGGACCTGTCCACCCCATCTGCAGGGTCCACTGCAGTTGTGCCGGCACCCACGACATCTGTGTCATGCCCCCAGTTGTGCCGGCACACACCATGTCAGACACCTCCACTGCAGTTGTCAGTGGCTCTCCAGCACCCACCACCCCTTCCCTGACTCCCCCTGGTGAGCCCTGATCCTGTCCCTGCGGTGCCTGGCCTGCCCCCCGGTTGCCCCTCCTAGTGGATTGTCCCTGGTATTGTGCAGGCATGCGTAGGGTGACATCTGCCAGTGTCACCCTGTTTGAACTTTGACAATGGACTGGCCATTGGCCTTTGCTCTAATTTCTTCTGGACGTCGTTATCAAACAACACATATGCTGAATAAAGCAACTTTCTTTTCTCTAGTGCTCATGCTTCAGATGTACATGTTGTTGGTGCAGCTAACCATGCCCTTGCTGCAGTGATGGTGATATCTGGTCTCATGATTATGAAGTGTTACTGTGCAGGAACCCATGTGGTCCAGGGGGAATGTGTCCTATCATGTGGTGTATCCATGTCATCAATAGCAGCATCTGAGGGTGTCATGTGTTCAGTATTTGGCAATGGGTTTCCTACTTACATTGGCAATTTCATATCTGTGGCTTCCACCCCTGCACATCTGTTGTGCCTGCCATCGTTGCATTTGTCTACTTCCCTGACCGTGTTGCCATCTCCAGTGGACATGCAGGTTTGGGCATCAATGGGGAGGGACTCATCCGTGTAGTCAGTGCAACATTGCTATACAAGTGTGTTGGATCTGTGCTGATGATTCCGTTGGCACATCCATGACCAGGCTGATGTGATGGGAGCCCTCATTTGGTGCTAATTGTTGATTGTGTGACCAAGTGCTCAGCTGACATGATGGGGCCCTACTGAGGCAACATATGGCACAGCTTTCCTCACACAGGAGTGGAGTCCCCTCATGGCAGTGTGTACACGTGTGACATTGCCTGCGCCCAAGGTGTGTGTTGTATGTGCATGTCTGTGTGTTCACTTTCATTCATCTGCGCATGCTGTGATCCCTAGTGTTGTACCTGTTTGTGATGCTTGCTGACTTGAGCTATGTTCCCCCAAAGTCTTCTCCCTGTGTTCTCTGTGATGTGGGTGCATGGCACATTACTGGTCATCAGGGTGTCACCCATAGGTGTGTTTGCTGTCAGGGCAGAGTTTGTGTGCTGACGCAGATGGGTCACAGTCAGGTTTCCCTTTGGCACTTGTTGTTTGCCCCTGTCATGTGATTTCCAGTTTGTGTTATCTTTCAGTGATTGTGACACGTTGTGTGTGTGACTGCTGGCACTCCTCAGGGTCCGGGCTGCAATGTTGGTTGTTGTCTATGTGTGTTCTTTGTGGGTGACCTTGGCTTCTTCATTGGTGTGTGACTGTGGCTGGGATCCCATTGGTCGGTGTGGTATTGCCGTCATGTCCATGTACAGCGTAGTGTGCAGTGTGTCAGACATTCAGGAGTCTTGTTGAGTGTCCATGTGTGATGTGTTTCTACACCTTGGTTCCCACCCACCACCCTGGAATAGTCATGGGTGCATGTGCAATGTCACCAGTGCATGTGTACTTCACTGCTGCACATTGTTGGAGGTCGAGGGGTGTGGTCTTGAGTGTGTGCAGATGAGAGTTGTTGCCCGGCTAGTCCCCTGCCTCCATGTTGGCCTTGGCTTACTGGCCATGCTGATTGATTTGTGCTTGTGTAGGTGTGATGGTAGTTAGTTGCTCAGGACACCTGACTGTGGTTCACAGTGTGAACGACATTTAGCTTTGTCATCACAGTGGTATTTTTATTCAGCCCAGGGTCACCACATTGTGGGGGCCCTGGGGGTGGTGCTGTGGTGTGTCTGTGACTTGCTGTGTCAGTTGTTGTTCCTACGTGCCTGTGTGACATGTGTGTTTTGTGCTCCCTCTCACCTGTCAATGCCTGCTTGCCCACATAGGGGATTTGGATCCATGAGTTACCTTAGTGTGGCAGTGTATGCACATCTGTATGATTGGTATTCAGCTCTCCTCATGTGTTGTGTTGTTGCCTGGGGACACTGGCACCCCCACCCCTCACCTGCTGTGTATGATGACAGTGTTGGTCTGCCTGTTTGTGTTTGTGCATCTGCACCACTGCATTGGCATATCTTGGGTGTGCCATTGGCTGTATGTTGTTTGGTGTGTTTCCCCTGCTGTCCCTGGGACTCCTAGGTCATCGGTCAGCACAGTGATCATGGTTTGTGTGTCCCATTGCTGCCATGGTATGGTATCTGTTCACCTCACATCTGCTGTCTCCACAGGGTATCTGCATTTGTGTGCCCATTGGTGCAAATATGTGGTTCTGCATTCTGATGGTCACTTCTGTCATTGTGTCATTGATGACTGTTGACGGTCTCAGCCCCCATGGGTGTTGTTTGTCTGCACATGGCCAAAGGAATGTTTCATTTGCACTGCAGTATTTGGCTCCCCCAATTTATGTTGCAATGGGACACATACACTACTTTGCCACAGATGAGTTTTTGGTTCTGTGACCAGGAATGATCCATGCAGTTTGGCAGTTGCAGCTCTTTCTTTGTCAACAATTACCTTTTGGTCACTGTGATGATGAGGGTGTAGACCCCATTGCCACAATGGTCAAAATGTGCTTCAGCTATGGACCCCACACTTACCTTTTGGTCACTGTGATGATGGGGGTTTAGACCCCATTGCCACAATGGTCAAAATGTGCTTCAGCTATGGACCCCACACTTGCCTTTTGGTCACTGTGATGATGGGGGTTTAGACCCCATTGCCACAATGGTCAAAATGTGCTTCAGCTATGGACCCCACACTTGCCTTTTGGTCACTGTGATGATGGGGGTTTAGACCCCATTGCCACAATGGTCAAAATGTGCTTCAGCTATGGACCCCACACTTGCCTTTTGGTCACTGTGATGATGGGGGTTTAGACCCCATTGCCACAATGGTCAAAATGTGCTTCAGCTATGGACCCCACATTTGCCTTTTGGTCACTGTGATGATGGGGGTTTAGGCCCCATTGCCACAATGGTCATGGGCTGCTTGCATTGTGGGTGCCACACACATATATGTGTGGCACATGTGCTAGGGGGTCACATTGTATGTTCAAAGTCATGTTCGGTGTTGTAGGCATTTGACACAGCCTGCTCACACGCTTGTCATGGTGGTGGGGGGATGTCTTAATCTTGCATTCCCTAGGTTGTGGTGTGCTTGTTGTGTCATGCATTGTCCATCCTATGAGTGGGGGTGGTAGTAGTGGTAGGCATCCAGCCCCCTGGCTAAGGGTGGTAGTAGTGGTAGGCTTCCTGCCCCCTGGCTAAGGGTGGTAGTAGTGGTGGGCATCCTGCCCCCCTGGGTGAGGGTGGTAGTAGTGGTAGGCATCCTGCCCCCTGGCTAAGGGTGGTAGTAGTGGTAGGCATCCAGCCCCCTGGCTAAGGGTGGTAGTAGTGGTGGGCATCCTGCCCCCTGGGTGAGGGTGGTAGTAGTGGTGGGCATCCTGCCCCCTGGCTAAGGGTGGTAGTAGTGGTGGGCATCCTGCCCCCCTGGGTGAGGGTGGTAGTAGTGGTAGGCATCCTGCCACCCTGGCTAAGGGTGGTAGTAGTGGTAGGCATCCTGCCCCCGTGGGTGAGGGTGGTAGTAGTGGTAGGCATCCTGCCCCCTGGCTAAGGGTGGTAGTAGTGGTAGGCATCCTGCCCCCCGTGGGTGAGGGTGGTAGTAGTGGTAGGCATACTGCCCCCTGGCTAAGGGTGGTAGTAGTGGTAGGCATCCAGCCCCCTGGCTAAGGGTGGTAGTAGTGGTGGGCATCCTGCCCCCCTGGGTGAGGGTGGTAGTAGTGGTGGGCATCCTGCCCCCTGGCTAAGGGTGGTAGTAGTGGTGGGCATCCTGCCCCCTGGGTGAGGGTGGTAGTAGTGGTAGGCATCCTGCCCCCTGGCTAAGGGTGGTAGTAGTGGTGGGCATCCTGCCCCCCTGGGTGAGGGTGGTAGTAGTGGTGGGCATCCTGCCCCCTGGCTAAGGGTGGTAGTAGTGGTAGGCATCCTGCCCCCGTGGGTGAGGGTGGTAGTAGTGGTAGGCATCCTGCCCCCTGGCTAAGGGTGGTAGTAGTGGTGGGCATCCTGCCCCCTGGGTGAGGGTGGTAGTAGTGGTAGGCATCCTGCCCCCCGTGGGTGAGGGTGGTAGTAGTGGTAGGCATCCTGCCCCCTGGCTAAGGGTGGTAGTAGTGGTGGGCATCCTGCCCCCCTGGGTGAGGGTGGTAGTAGTGGTAGGCATCCTGCCCCCCGTGGGTGAGGGTGGTAGTAGTGGTAGGCATCCTGCCCCCTGGCTAAGGGTGGTAGTAGTGGTAGGCATCCTGCCCCCTGGCTAAGGGTGGTAGTAGTGGTAGGCATCCTGCCCCCTGGCTAAGGGTGGTAGTAGTGGTGGGCATCCTGCCCCCTGGGTGAGGGTGGTAGTAGTGGTGGGCATCCTGCCCCCTGGCTAAGGGTGGTAGTAGTGGTAGGCATCCTGCCCCCCGTGGGTGAGGGTGGTAGTAGTGGTGGGCATCCTGCCCCCCTGGGTGAGGGTGGTAGTAGTGGTGGGCATCCTGCCCCCTGGCTAAGGGTGGTAGTAGTGGTAGGCATCCTGCCCCCGTGGGTGAGGGTGGTAGTAGTGGTAGGCATCCTGCCCCCTGGCTAAGGGTGGTAGTAGTGGTAGGCATCCTGCCCCCTGGCTAAGGGTGGTAGTAGTGGTAGGCATCCTGCCCCCTGGCTAAGGGTGGTAGTAGTGGTGGGCATCCTGCCCCCCTGGGTGAGGGTGGTAGTAGTGGTGGGCATCCTGCCCCCTGGCTAAGGGTGGTAGTAGTGGTAGGCATCCTGCCCCCGTGGGTGAGGGTGGTAGTAGTGGTGGGCATCCTGCCCCCTGGGTGAGGGTGGTAGTAGTGGTGGGCATCCTGCCCCCTGGCTAAGGGTGGTAGTAGTGGTAGGCATCCTGCCCCCCGTGGGTGAGGGTGGTAGTAGTGGTAGGCATCCTGCCCCCTGGCTAAGGGTGGTAGTAGTGGTAGGCATCCAGCCCCCCTGGGTTGGGGTGGTGGCGCGCATTCAGGCCCCTGTGTGCATATGTGGCATTGGTGATGGGCATCCCGCCCCTATGGTGCTGCTGTTGCTGGTGTAAGTATATTCAGATTCCCAGTGTATGTGTGTGATGTGTCGTGTACGTGTTGTATGTGTTTTGTGGTTGGTGTCTGACTTACCTTCTGCGCCGTACGCGTCCGTGCCTGTTCCGGTAGTAGATGTAGAATATTGGTATGATCGGGACGAAGGGATTCATGGTTGGTTCGTGTCGTTCGTCCTTCTCGTTGCTTCGCGTCGTCCTCGCCGCTTGGCTTCGTCCTCGTCGCTTCGCTTCGTCCTCGCCGCTTCGCGTCGTCCTCGTCTGTGCTGTGTTCGTCTCGTAGCCGTGGATCGTGTTGTGGCGCGATTCGGAGCTTATGTGCGCCTCTCCCGGATGCTTTGACGTGCCGTGCGTAGCGACGGGTTCGGCGCGTACGGAAAGCGCATCGTACTTGTCCGGCCGGACGGGGCTGCATTTTCCCTTCCGTGCGACTCGATTCGGCGTTTCCGGATTCGCCTCGGTCGGAGAACAGGACCTGGTTTGGGTGAGTACGGCTCGGCCGGAATTTTTGCTGTTGTGCGCATCGTACTTGCTCGTTCGGTGTGCTGTACGGATCGGTCGGGAAACTGGCTTTCGCATGGCTTTTTTCCCGACCGAATAGTATTGGGTGCGCCTCCGACCGAGATCGGAATCGGCCCCATAATATTTACGAAATCTGTAGCTGCTAAATTTAAAAATTTTAAAATTCAAAATGGCATAATATTTATTTCTGTGTCTTTAATAAAGACTTCTCTATGCCAATCTTTATGCCAGCTAAACTTCTTTATGCCATTACAAAAAAACATCATTCCAATCAGGCAAATCAAATGTTGAATTGCTCACACTCCTCAATGCATTACTTCGCAGCTCCACTTTTACCCGAACTTTTCTTCAAGATTGCTTCTAAGTCCAAACGTAAGCCGAGACCGGGCTCATTCTACCTTGTTGTTTTAAAAAAAAAACAGGCCATTTCTGCAATTACAGTCCCGACCTTAGGCCTGTTGCATACTTTCGCTGGCCCTGCTGCGCCAGTCAAAACAGTTACCTGGTTTCTGGCTTTGCCCAGGTGTAATCATAGGACCAATCTGTAAGTTGTTGTTGTGACCCTCATTCCACTCCATCTTTGGAAGTCGACCCACATCTTACTTTGATTGGCTCACCCGGGTCTACAGCTGATATCTATTTGACATATGCATCTTACAGCTTGGAGCCAGTCCATCGTTCTAAGGGGTAATGTATCCATCCAGCACTTACAGATTTCCTCCTGGCTAAGTGCATCAGATAAAACAGCAGTGCCCTCCATGGTCTTGTCAAAGGATGGCTGGGACAGGCTTCCACACCCATCAGAACCAGTGTTAAGCTAAGCATTATATTCGCCTCAAAGATATCCTTGACCACATTCTCCACCTCCTGCCAATAGGCCTTTATCTCTGAACACATGAAAAAAATATGTTTGTCATCGGCGCTTAAAAGACCGCACCTACGGCATCTGGGAGTCGGCTCTTGTACAAACTTTGCTATCTTTTGAGGCGTCCAATTTAGCCTGTTGATGGTAAAAAAGTGGTTGTGCTCAAGATTGGCTGGTTTTACCATGGAATACAATAGTTTTAAGGAGGTTTGCCATACTGTTTGAAACTCAGTCCCCTGAATGACTCTTTCCCATACAGAGTACGGTGCCTTCAGTTTCCTATCCTCTGCATCATGCAGCTTCCAATACCAAGAAGCCACCTCCTTATTCCTAGGGGACCCATCCTGCAGTTCTGGCTCAAACCCACGGGCCCCCAATCTCCTGTGTGTTGGCTACAACCCAAGAAGACAACTGGAGATCCTTGAATCTGGAAAGGGAATTACTAGTCTTAGGCGCTAGTACTTCCCAGGGCAATATACCCTGCACGGTTAACAAATACCCCCAAACTTCTAATCCAGCTCTCCATAGCGGGAGACTCAACCCATCTTTAAGACACTCTAGGGTGCCTGGCGAATCCCAGATTGGGGAGAAATCAGAGAAATTGCCCATACCCAAAATCTTTCTGACTCCAAGCCAAAGGGTCAATGCTACCTTTGGATCTTCAGCCGGACCTTTTCAAAAAGTTTCCTTGCCCCAAACATGTACAAAAAACCTTCAGAGTCCCACTCCCTTACCATCTCTCCCAGCATGTCCCCTCAAGTTGAGGGCCCTGGCTTACCTAAGAGCACCCTACAGTTTTTAACCTGGAAAGCTATGCAGTACAAATTTATGTCTGGGAAAGCAAAACCACTCTTTTCAAGCCTACGCCTCTGTTTTTTCCATTCAAGCCGAGCTCCTCTAAATGCCCAAATGAAGCTAACTATTTCCCCTGGATCTTGTTTATTGCAGTTCTCGGGAAAGTCAGTGGTATGCAATTAAAAAGATATGTCAACTTGGGAAGTATCACAATTTTGATCAAACTTATTCTCCCAAATATTTTCAGGGAAGGTTCTTCCATCTGACAAGCAGAGATTCAACCTCCTTTGCTACCTTCCCCAAAATATACTGCAGTATTGCCTCTAATTGTGTTTGAAAAACAGTTCCTAGGGTTCTCCTCCTGGGTGCTATTGCCTTTTCTTTTATTTGATTGGGAGGATGCTGTCTCGAGGTATTGGACCTTGTTTTCCTCAAATGTAGTTAGTTGAGAATATATGAGTGCACCCACCTCCTTGTTCAATGTTAGTAAATGAAGAAAGCTTCAAGGTTTCAAATTTGGATTTTCTATTTTTCTTTTATTCATGGTTTTTGAGTTTTCATTATTTTTTTCAAGATGTTACAGTATTCAGTTTGAAATTTTCAACAGACACGTGTTTCGCCCTTAGATGGTCATCTACCAGGGCTTCCTCAAGGCTTTTACAATTTTTAATAGCAGTTCTTAGCATTTCGTTTTTATTTCAAGTATATCTCCTATTTCAAACTTTTCAAAAATCAGGAATAAATATTTGGTTGCACCATTTGCGGGCCTGGATTTTATATAGAAGGATGCTGCCTAACACACCGTAACCAAATATTTATTTCCGGTTTTTGAAAAGTGTGAAATAAGAGATATAATTGAAGCAAAAATGAAATACTAAGGGGCCCATTACGATACCCGGCGTAAAAAAATCCGCCAGGCATGGAAGCGGCAAAAATCCGCCCGCACACACCGCCTGAACACCGACCACGCCATTATGAGTACACAAACCGAAAACCGCCATCGGCGGAAAAATCACACAAAATAGCGCCCGCCATCGTCCGAGTCGGAGTCAAACCGCCCGCCACGGACGGAAACACGCACGACAACACAAAACCGCCCGCCCACACGGCCGACACACCGCACGTGAAATTACGATCGCACCGCCATGAGCGCGGAAAAACAACAAATATACCGCCCGCCAGCGCAAACAACGCCGATGAGAATCGACACGGCAGAAGCCATGGCGCCAACGTACCTGCACAGAAACCATCCGCACACAAAACCAATAGCACACAACATGGCCAACAAGTCCACACAGCAAGGCACACACAAATACACAAGCACAGTACACATCCCGAAAACACCCCCCGGACAAACAAAAAATACAAAGGCCAGAACCCCAGACACAACACACCTGAAAACAACAGACCATGAGGACACACCCACATAGGTGAGTACAAAAGCAGCACTCCCACAGACCACAACCCCTTGCTACATTGCAAACCAGAGAGGAGAGGAGAGGACACAGTGACACAGCAAGGACAGCAGCACACCACAGAAACGCACACATCACAACCACCACCACCACCACCAAACACCGGCACCACAAACCCCTGCACATTACACAACACACACCGCACCAGCACCACAAACACCATGGCACCACAAAGGATGCCCAAGTTCACGCCCATGGAGCTGACGGTCATGGTCGACGAGATCATCAAGGTGTACCCACAAATCTATGGGAACATGGTCCAGCACACACCACTAGCCACCAGAAACAGAATGTGGACCCGGATCGTAGACCAGGTCAATGAAGTCGGGACCCTGCCCAGGAACAGAGTCGAGATAAACAAACGTTGGAATGACGTAAAGAGCCTGGTCAAGAAGAAGGAGGGCAAAAACAGAGAGCTGGCTGCCGTCACTGGCGGAGGGAATCCCGCGCTCTTTAAGACCTTCAAAGCGTGGGAGGAGAAGGTGCGAGTCGTAATCCATCCGGAGATCCTCGCCGGATTAGCAGGGGAGTGGAGGCTGGTAAGTACAAACTAATGTATACTAGCACACCGCTATGTACTCACATGCGCAACTACCATGCCACAGCTCCCAGGGACAAACACCCCCATGTCCAGCACACAATACACAACACATCACACGCACATGCAACAGACACTACCACACACAGCCCAAACCGAACAACTGTAAGATGCGTGGGGACATGTGTACACTAAGCCAGCCACGTAACCACCAACAGGTCCCCAAATATGCCAGAAGCGCCACAACGAGCACCCACCACACCCATGTGTCCGCCACAGCTGCACTAACTGACAAGTAACAGGTAAGTGGCAGGAACACAAAGTGCAGTGGGTGGGACGGTGGACAGCCCAAGTACAACACACACCAGGCCCCAGTCCCACAGCACAGCAAGGAGGAGCATCCCCCACACCCCACAGCCACGTGTCAGCCACCGCAGTGCACAACGACAGCCAAAAGGCAGACATCACGGTCCACAGCAATCGGTGTCAGTGGGTGTACAGCCACCCCCACGACCCACTACACCCCCCACCCCCACAGACCTGCAACATGGAGCACCCCCGCTTAGAGCCATGTGGCATCCAGTACAGTGCACGCATGAACAACTTGCAGGTGGGAAACTGGACAGGGCTGGATTACTGGAGGCATGAGGACCATAACACCACCAACACATGGGACATGTCACGTAGCAGACGAACACGCAGCACCGCCCACCATCACGAACAAGTGAACAATGTGCACACGGACATGAACAACAGACTCACACCCCACATGACCCATCACAGACATAGCAACACCCAAGGAGCCACGTCTGCATGCACAAGCCACACTGAATATAGTCCCACACGGCAGCCACTGTGCAACTCATCACACACAACCGAAACACCATTGAAGTCCTGTCCATGTAGCCCCCACTGCCTGTCAACCCCACACCCCACAACTACGCCTATGTAAGACAAACAACACTAGAAGCAACAGAGCGGAACAACAGAAATGCACACGAACACCACTGAACCCATCAAACTCACAGACACACCATGCACATACAACATACCATCCATCCCATCCGTCAGCCCCAGTCACATGAAAGGCATGTCATCCGCACAGCTGCCACACATACAGCAGTCACGCTAAGACACATGCCCATGACCAACCATGTGCCAGAAGTCAATTAAGCGCACGACACACTGTGAGCAACAACACACAACATGGGCCACACCCCCCGAGCACTGCAGTGATGCACATGGCACAGGGCAGCACGCACACCAAGGAGATGGGACAACTGCAATACGTTGGCTGGCACACAACTATCACTCACTCATAACGATGCGTCCAATGCCATGTCCAGTAACCACAACAGACAGCAAATATGCAGGGCATGTCAGGCATGCACACACCTCAGACCATGCACTGTCATGCTGCCACAACACATGTCACGTTCGGCACCCATGGCTCACAGCATGTACCCCAAAAGCATATCCCCTCCCAAATGCGAATCTGGGGCATGGCCCCCATGTTGCCATATGCGTTCCTAAGCGTTCCATTTGAACCCCAAAAGCATATCCCCTCCCAAATGCGAATCTGGGGCATGGCCCCCATGTTGCCATATGCGTTCCTAAGCGTTCCATTTGAACCCCAAAAGCATATCCCCTCCCAAATGCGAATCTGGGGCATGGCCCCCATGTTGCCATATGCGTTCCTAAGCGTTCCATTTGAACCCCAAAAGCATATTCCCTCCCAAATGCGAATCTGGGGCATGGCCCCCATGTTGCCATATGCGTTCCTAAGCGTTCCATTTGAACCCCAAAAGCATATCCCCTCCCAAATGCGAATCTGGGGCATGGCCCCCATGTTGCCATATGCGTTCCTAAGCGTTCCATTTGAACCCCAAAAGCATATCCCCTCCCAAATGCGAATCTGGGGCATGACCCCCATGTTGCCATATGCGTTCCTAAGCGTTCCATTTGAACCCCAAAAGCATATTCCCTCCCAAATGCGAATCTGGGGCATGGCCCCCATGTTGCCATATGCGTTCCTAAGCGTTCCATTTGAACCCCAAAAGCATATCCCCTCCCAAATGCGAATCTAGCAATACGTAACTGAACGAAG
>CAWUFW010025425.1:0-45185 GCA_963921515.1 Calotriton arnoldi
GACCATAGGTTCTGGACTGTTAAGCACCTATCAGACAATCCTCGGAGGTGTTCCCAACTTCATACACTCTGTATTCGGAAGCATTTTTGGAGGGTTTCCACTGATCCTGTTTCTAATAGCAGGTATTCTGATTGTCATTTTTCTGCTACGCAATGGACAGCCCAGTCACGAAGGAGATGGAAAGAACGCTCTTGGAGCGCCGATACCGTGATCGCATGGTAATCCATCTGGGCACACCTTGTCTTCGAGAACTGAGCAAGTCTTGGTTCTCGTCATTTAGACCAGTCTGTATCGACTGTATTCTGCCTGTCCTCCGATGCCTGTTCTGCGGACAAGAATGAGTGTTGGATCTCTGTCTAACACTTCCAACAATTGCGCCACCGGACGTTGATGCTTTACTGGACTCGATAAGGGCCCATGTTCTGCAGTGTCCTCAGCATATTCCAACGTTGATGTCTGCATTCTTAGAGCCACCACAGGATGCTTCAGCTCCTGTTGGAACGGATACCGGCTCCTCAACAAATACTCAGGCCTTGGATGACACTCATACATCCCCAGCAGCGGCTGTGGCGAATACAGAGGAACATCTGTGCTCGATTGACCTTATCTGAGGTGTTGCAGGGACCGCTGTCTGCGATTGCAGGCAACAGTGATGTTGCGTCTCCCAGCCAGGACACATAAACATTTGGCTCATCATGTGCTGGGAAAATTCGGCCTTTCAAAAACAACCAAAATATGGAATTTTAAACAAAAAACACTTTTTGCTAAACTGCATGGCTTTAAGTCTCTCATTGTTCGGACTATATATACGAACTTATTTAGTACGGACTTCTATCGCATGCACTATTTTTTCTTTTTAGCATTTTGTAGACATTTTACATTTTTAAGTACTATTTTATATGGACTTATTAATAGTTGCGTACCACATTTAGCAGTACATAGAATATTTAGTATGTCGTCCAGTAGGATGAGGAGTGGGTGTTATGTTCCATATAGGAACCCCAATATAGGCTCAGGAAGTCACTTAACCTTTCACATATATTCTCCCCTACCATTACACTACATAACAATTCTTAGTACTGACCTTTTACCTAGTTACGGTAATGTCCAAAAATGACATGGGGTTTTCTCCGAAAAGTTTAAGCCTCATTCATTATGCATGAGGATTCTTGGAATCACAGCAGGACAGCAGGCCTACCATCTCCTGCATAATAACTATGTATAAGGGTCATTCCTTCCGTCATCCTAGTCCGACATGACACAGCAAGGTATATCCCCAGGGGGTACCACTTTGGGTATATATACACCATATCTTGCTGAGATAGTCAGAGGAGAAAAGAACTTCCATGCTGACACACTGATGCGAGACGCTGAGGCTCCTGCACGCAGACACTCCAGCTCGCAGTGGTCTGACATCCCTTGCGGGGTGTCCATCTCGAGACCAAGACGAGGGTCCCACAGTCTCTCACTTCAGGTAATGGGGTTGACTTTATCCTAGAGGGATTCTTGGCTTTACACCCACAGACATGCTAGGTACACTTAGGTACATCTAGTTAGGGTCGCATCGTAGGAGTACGCATTTTACTGTCATGTATTTTATATACTTGCTTGTATTCATTGTTTTAGCACTATGGCATAAATCTACCATCCTTTTACTCTGTTAGTGCTTATAATCATTTATATCTGTTACTGTCTAATGGTTGTTTCAGCACACCTATTTTACACTAGAATGACGCTGGTCCAATAAATGCTTATTGAAAAACGTCCCCACCGTTTATTCTGTGTATCTCTCTGAGACTAAGTGAGCACGAGTGACTGAGCGAAAAGTAGTACACTGTTTCCACGATCCTGAGGGATCAGGGTTGTCATGTTGCCAAGAACTATTCTCTCCTTAGTAAGAGGGGTTTCTTGTGGCACTGTGAGCTTGCTGGTATACAGGCTAACATACCCGGTAGGGGTGTCCAGAATCAGTCTGACACCAATCCTACAGTGTATGTTGTCTAAACGTGCAGATCTTATATAGGTTTATAGGAACTACACAACAGTACTTATGTGGCTGCAGAGTGCTAGAGCTTGGAACTTGCTGCTTGGTTGTTCTTTGATAGGCAAGTCCGGTTTGGTGCTTTTCTCTTAATCTGCATTTACACTTATTGTGTTTGTATCAAGGGTTGCACGCTTTTTGGGGAGCAGCTAGGCAGAAAGAGCTGGAGTAAGTCTACTGTGACCAAATAGGCAGGTTAGCATTGATTAGAATTTAATAATGCTCTTTATTAAAAACTAAAAGACTAAACTCATCAATATGGTGAGACCGATTGGCATTGCCAATGCTTGTTTGAATTGTTATAACCTTTTCCGATATGGCATTTTATATATATATATTTTTTTTTTTTAGATTGTAAGCCCCTCCTCCTTTTGGGCCAGATCTTTGATTTATATCATTATTCAAGTTACCTATGGGCTTTGTCCCCGCTTCTACTTCATGTACTAATGATATGGCCTTTTACAATTTTCACCATAATTTGGGTTTATTAGAGGTAATAGATTCATTAATTTCCTCCCCCTCTTTCCTTTATGCAGCAATCTATAATTTCGGTGTTCCATTAATGTTTTTTCCTGATGGTGCCCTAATGACTCATGAAGGGTCAAAATAGTAGTCGACACTATATCGACTGAAAAAGATGTGGATTATTGAATACATATGTGCGCAATGACATTATTATAAATTGTTATCTTTATACTCTTCATGCACATCATTGAACTGTGGTCTCTTTTTGACGATTTCGTCTTACCCTTTGCGCTGCCCGGTACAATCCTAAGCACTTTATGGACACGCCGCACTTTGAGCACCTTTCACTTTATATGTATTTTTGATGCTGCTTAATATTAATTATCCCTAATTAAACACAAACGTTTTTTTCATTTTTTGGTAATTTCTCTTTTCTGATTGACTTGTGGTGATTAACAATACATTTTACAGTATTGTACTATTCTTAAATTTGTATTTACAAATGATACTTTTAGGACATTCTTGATGACAGTCTGCACATGGCACATCTGATCTGGGTCTGCCTATTGGACAAGCCAGTGCCCTGTTTATGTTTGACAATCCAGAAACTGTCTTCACAAATGCCCATGAGTGGGTAAGGAAAAGGTTTCTGTCATAGCAAAACTCTGGGGACAGGGTCAGTGCAAAGTGTTTCACTGGAGGAGTAACTTTTTTTAGGCAGTTTCTGAGCCATTAGAAAGCCAGACTTAACTTTATAATATACCTTCTTATGTGACCCTGAAATGTATGTTCATAAAAGGGGGCACAGAGGTTATCGGGTCTTGTAGAAACTAAACGGCAACCTATCCTGCCGAATCATGTGGTTAAATGCTTGGTTTTCTTGCACAGTCAGGGCCTCATTTACAATATTTTGCTGCACAGCAGTGCAGCAAGCCTTTCTGCTGCGCTGCTGTGCGTCTCAATAAAAGGACACGAATGCACCGTATCTACAAGATACGGCTCATTCCTGTCCTTCTCCCCTGCGCCAGCGCAGAAACAGCATCTGTGTGCCAACATAGACACCCTTGTGTCATTTTGCAAGGGTGCCAGCGCTGAGGAAATGATTGTTTTTGTGCAGGAAGGGACTCCTTCCTGCACAAAAACAATCATTAAGGGCATTTTCCTCTTTCTATGAATTAGGAAAAACGAGGAGAAATAAAAGTATTTCTCCTCATTGCGCATCCTTACGCCTCCCCTGGGGAGGTGTCAGATTCTGATGCATTCTTAGGTTTACAAAATGTAAATCTGGGAACATGTCATGTTCCATGAATGTTGCGTGGGAACACCCACAGCAACACCCATGGAATGCCCCTTTCACGAACAGTTATGCGTGAAAGGGAAACGTATTTACAAGGCCATGAAAAGTCACGCAGGGTGACTTTACATGGCCTTTGAAACATGGCCTGTGAGATTTCTCAATGCGTGCGGTCGTGGCAGGTCGTGACCACTTGAGTTGAGAAATCTGCCACTCGAATTGAGGAAGCTGCCGCTCGAGTTGAATGGCTACTCGAGCAGCAGAAAGCAGCAGCGCCCTCTGGCGTGCCACGTAGTGCAGTTTGCGCTGATTTTACATCGCAGGACAAACTCCTGGCGCTAAACATCAGTGCAAGCAGCGCAACTTAACAGACTCAGTCGCTGGCAGAACTCCGCAGAGCATTGTGGAGTTTTTCCGGCACTTTGCGGAGTTCCGCAGAGTAGAACTCTGTGAACTCCACCGAGGCCTGGAATTAACAAGCCCCAAGAACTTGCGGCGACTCTGTACTGATTCAGGAAACACATTTATTTAGGTGACAATAACTTCTTTGCCGCCTTCTACGCTATACAGTCAAAATTACAGTTTTGGCTATCTGTTAGGTCAAATTCATAGCCATTCATAAATGTTGAATGTGGGGATAACTTAGCAGCTCTACATATCTCTTGTAGAGACACACCACCCCACTCCACCTAAGAAGCAGAAACTGACCCCGTGGACCCGGCTTGGACCAATGCCAGAGTAGAAATTCCTACACACTTTTATGATTGCTAAATAGCTTGTTTTGCCCATCTACTGATCATTTGTGAAGATGCCTTCCTGCCTTATTTGTAGAGCCATACGGAAATAATAAAGAATTGGATATTCTGAATTCTTTAGTATGCGCTAAATAGATAGATAAGGCTCTCCTTACATCTAGATATGAAGGTGTTTTAGAATCTGTTTCTGATTGGAAAACTGTCAAGACTATTTCCTGGTAGAGGTGAAGGAGGGACTTTATCTTTGGAATGTACTTGTAAGCCAGCTTGAGCACTACTCTATCCAGGAAGAAGCGTAGATATGGATATGAGACAAACAACGCACCCAGTTCTCCTAGCCATCTTGCTGAGGTAATAGGAAGCAAAAAGGCTATTTTTGAAGACATCCAACCAAGATAAGCTATGAGGCTCAAAAGGGCTTTGCCTTAACCCTCTCAAAACTATAGACAAATCCTGGCTTGGGGGTTGGAGCTTCCACCGTTGGTATCTTTAACATAAAACTCTTTAAAAGTCGAACAACCAACGGAGAAATAACTTCCCAATTTGTACCCAATTTAATGGCCTTAATATCTGCCCACTGAGTAGACAGTGAAAATCCTTTCACAAAACCATTCCTGAGGAACTCTGAAAGAATCTAATGATATAGAGTGAAAATCCTTTGATGCACACCTTTTCTGGAATTACCCCTGGTGCTTCTTATAAGATATCAAGGTAGACAAACTTCTGGATGGTTGAATATCTTTGGCAACTTCCTTAGAGCAGCCTAAATCTTGTAACCTTAACGCCTGAAATTCCAAACCGTAAACGTTAGATGTTGAATTTGGATTAACAATAGTAACAGGAACTAGAGAGAGGAAAGCTGTATTGATAGGTGAACTTAGTCTTACCTGGACAGGGACAACAGGAGGGGAAACCAAGGCCGGTGAGGCAAAAAGGATGCCAGGAGAATTACCAAAGTCCTCTCCTCCTGAATCTTCACAAGCACTTTCGGGAGGTAGGGAATTGGATGGAAGGCATACAGAATTCCCTTGGTCCACTGGACTGATAGGGAGTCTACCGCCCAGGGTAGAGGACACCGTGTCTCCAAACAAAATGTCGGAAGCATGGAGTTGTGTATTGACGCAAAGAGATCTAGCCAGGGTGATTCAAGCCATGCACATATTCAATTGAATTCCTGGACAGAGACATCATACATTATTGAGGACGGAGGTTCTTGCTGAGTCCATCTCCCCTTAGATTAAATGTTCTGTGTAAATACAACATTGTTAATGCAAAAAGTTGACCCTCTGCCCAACAGAATATTTGTGTCGCTAGTAGATTGAGACTGGAGTTCTTTGTTTTCCATTGTCAATTCAAATAGACTGTAGCCACCTAATTGTCGGTCCTGACTACAATATTGGAATCCTGTAACTGGTGATCAAGCACCTGTAGTGCCTTCCACATTGCTGCTAACTTCGTCCAGTTTGAGGAGTGTAATCTCTCTTCCTCCAACCACTAGCCCTTTATCTCTAGATCCTCTAAGGTTTCACCCCATCCCCACAGACTGGCATCCATGGTGATCTGTCTCGGGGAGACAGTTGAAGTGACACTCCTCCCGAGAGTTTGTCCTCCACTAACCACCATTGCAAATCCTGTCATATCTGAGGTGGTCACTGGAACCTGTTGGTCAAACTGTTCAGATTGCAGGAAACAATGGAGAAGCAAGTAGTTTACCAGAGGCTCGAGATGAAAATGGGACAAGGGAACTACTGCTGCAGCTGCTGCCATTAGTGCTTGGACTTTCAACCACCCCTTGGCCCAGAGTGATTGTTGCTTCAGCACGGAAGTTATATTGTTCTGGATTGCCACAATCCTGTGGTGGGGTAGAAAGACCCAACCCAGGTCCGTATTGAATTCTGCTCTGATAGAAATCTTGACACCTAGGTTTGAAGCTTTGACTTCTGAAGATTGATCAGTTAGCCTAACTTCGACAGTAATTCGGTCACCTCTTTGCCATCTCGCTGGGCCTTTGAAAGAGAAGAAGTATTCAAAAGCCAGATGTGGAAATATCAAAAAACCTCTTATTTGAAGGTACCAATAACTGGAGCCAGTACCTTTGTAAAGACTCTAGAAGATGTTGTGAGTCCGAAGGTAAGAGCTTGAAACTGCAGATGCTCGTCGCCTACTATGAAACAAAGGAAGTTCTGACTGCCTGGATGGATAAGGACTTGGAAATGGGCATCTTGTAAGTCAAGAGTCATTAGAAAATCGCCCTCTGCTATTAATGGCATAATTAACTGGATGGAAATCATGCAGAACATCTCCACTAGGATATACTTGTTTAATGCCTGCAGATCCAAACCGGCCGATATCTGCTGTCTGCTTTTGGCACTAAAAAGAGAATAGAATAAAACCATGTTCTCCTTTTATGTTCAAGAACAGGGATTGCCGCTTCCTTCTCCAGTAGTTGCTGGAGGCCTAGAAGCATAGACTGTTTTGTTAAGTCTTCTTTTTGTAAGAACGTAGGAACAAATCAGTGGTGGTTTGCAAGAAAATGGAATGGAGTACACATGGTTGATGGGCAAAATGTTTGAGTATTGCCCCAACCCTGGCCAAGTCCTTTTTGTGACTGTCCTTGATCTTAGGGGGTGACTGGTTGGAATTTACTAGCAAACACAGCCCTGACCCCGGGCCCTGCCATGAAAGAGACATCTCTCCAGTCTCCTCTGAGGCAGCTATTTTGAAAGGAAGGACTTCTTTCCTGAAAACAAACACTTGAATAGTTTGAGAATCTTCAGCTGTTTTTTGAACCATAGTATCTAATTCATCACCAAGCAGTCTCAGATGGGCAGATTTTGTATTAGAGACTTCTGAGAAGGGCTGAGCTTCCAGCACTTCAACCACAACATTTATCTCCCTGCAACAGTCACCTCAGCCAAAGTTGATTCCAACCATAGTCCATCAAATGAGACATTGAGCAAGAAATTGGAAAGGAATTCCATCTTTGCTAAAATCGTAGTAGAATCTCCATTTTCTTGCAGACCATCATAGGGGAGCGGGAAGTCTTTAAGGAGGACTTTCGTGGCATATGCAGAGTAACTGTTAGTTCTAATAGCAAAGTTAGATGCTGCAAATAATCTTTTGAGAGTTGATTCCCTTCTAATGATCACATCGGGTAAAGAAGCCAAAATAGTGTTGACCTTTGGGGTTTGTTTTAAATTAGTATCAAAGTCCTCCAAGCAGTACCTTTTTTTAAAGGAATTGAGGAATCAGCACCTTGTCAGTGTCTTTCCATTTTAAGAAGGATTTGCTTTTTGACCCTCTGCAGGGTCATCCCCAAACATTTTACCTTTTACCCTCCACTTTTTGCTGAATTCGTTTTTGTTGGCCTTGGGACTCTGTGCACTTCACCACTCCTAACCAGTGCTAAAGTGATTGTGCTCACTCCCATAAAATGCAGTTAGATTGGTTTATATCCAATTGGCATATTTAATTTACTTAGGAGTCCCTTGTAGGGTGATATACCATATACCCAGGGCCTATAAATAAAATGCTACTAGTGGGCCTGCAGCACTTATTGTGCCACCCACCTAAGTATCACCTTAAAACATGTCCCAGGCCTGCCACTGTGGCCTGAATGCAGTTTTAAACTGGCATGTTGACTTGGCATTTAAACTCCATTTCCAAGCCTTAAACTCTCCTTTTATTACATATATTTTACGCCTGAGGTAGGTCCTGAGTAGCCCGTAGTACAGTGTGCTGTGTAATTAAAATTTTGGACATGAACTTTTAAGTTTTACATGTCTTGGTAGTGAACAACTCCTAAATCCGTTTTTCACTTTTGTGAGGCATACCCCTCCCATAGGATAACATTGGGGACTCCTTATTACATTTAATTAGCTCTAATTTCCAATTGGGGTAGCTAGCTATATCATGTTTTTCATCTATGTAATTGTAATGATAAATCCTCTTTAATTGTAAAGTCGGATTTTTGATTACAATTTTGACAATGCCTCTTTGAGAAAGTTGCCATTTTCTTTCCCTTAGCCCTTTGTGCCTGCAGCCTGTCTTGAATCATATGACTGGGTGAAACTGACAGACTTTGTGAATTCCTCCAAGACAGTCACAAAATAGAGAGATTAGGCGTTCCTGAATGGGCCATTTGCTGGCAGGATGCGGGGGCAGAACTGAGCACAGCCCCATTTGCAAGTAAATAGCCCATGCTCTGCCTTCATACAAAGTGCCTAACGACCTCACATTGTCACTGCACCTAGCTTGGAGCCAGGTCAGGGGAGTCTGGAAATTCCATGTACTACAAAGCTACTGTCTAGACGCTTCTCCCACCTTCCAGAAGGAGGGCACCAAAAAGAGGACCTGCAACACCAACTCTTCAGTACACTTCATGACCTGTGGATACTCTGCCAGGAAGAAGGACTGCTGTACTGCTGGCAGGACTGCCACTCTGCTGGATTGCTGCTCTGAATGACTACTGCCATGCTGGATTGCTGCCCTGTTGCTCTGCTGTTCTGCTCCCTTCTACCTGGGTACAATGACTGGATCTTCTCCTGTCCCAGGATCTCCAGAGTGACTCACAAGGGCTAGTTTGCTGGTGTACTGCTCAGAGCCACAGGGACACAAAAGGCTTTCTGTATTTTGAGCCCGCACCTGTACCCAGCTTGAGTGAGTCCTAAGCCTCCAAGTGGTGCCCCTTCAGTCCTGGACCCTTGGATGTGGTGCTAAAGGTGCCCAGATGACCAGAAACTGAAATTGAGGACTTAAATGTTGGCCCAAAACTGCTCTGAGAACCAGGAGGAGACCAGGACCAACCTGCTTGCCTATCCGCCCAAGGGGCATCGCCATTCGAATTGACTTTTCTGCTTCTCCAGCTACATTCTTCAAAGCAGAAGAAAGCTTTCAGCGGTCCTTCGCCAAAGGGGTATTCAACCTCGTGGAATTTGGCTACAGCCTTGTCCCACTGGAGATTTCTGACTTCATTTTGACAACCAAGTTTGAACATAGAAATCTTCACTGTGCCTTCAACCTAAGGCCATCTGACGACGCACCCTCCTCGAACACCTCCTGCAGTCTTGCTTCACCTTCTCAGACACTTTTTCTCAGAATTTCTTTTAAATCCGAAGGTAAGCTCTGACCGAGCCAAATCCACTTCTTAAATCCGAACTGTGCTCCATCGCGGTAGGCCATATTTTTATACTTTGACCCAGTCTCCCGCGACTATATGTCTTCCCTAGGCGCTTTGATCTTTTCAACGCTAGTTTTTACTAAAATACTAAAAATAAAACCATTCATAACTCCAGTTTTACGGATTGAATTTTTGTCATTTTGGTTTAAAATAATTCCTTTTAATTTACTCTATTTTTCTTTTGTTGTGTTTTCACTTTATTACTATTTGTGTCCCTCATAAATACTTTACACACATTGCCTCTAAGTTAAACCGACTGGTTTTTGTGCCCAGCTACCCAGGGTTAAGCACAGGTTGATTCAGTGACTTTTTGTGGTACACCCTACAAGGGACTGTGGCTGTTGCTTTACCAGGGCTCACACCCCAGTCAACCAACAACCCAGCTTCTCACAATGACATCATGGAAGCGGAGATCGTCCAATTGGACTGCACTGTATTGAGAATGAAACCCCTCATCTTGCTAGGGTTTTTCTTTAAAACTCAGTACATCACGGATATGTGTAAGCAGGTGGCAAAACTGATTGCCTTGTACAAACTTCCCCCTCTGGTCATCCCCTTAATCATTATTCTGATCCTCCTTTAGCTTCCTTGCCTGAGGGTCTGTAAGGGCTGAATCAAGCGATTCTTTAGTCAGGTCTGGTTTGAAGGTCTGCTCTCAATGACTGCAGAGCCTCTTCATCATCCGGCACTGGCTGAATATATTGGGGCTTATTTACAAGCCCCTTGCACCGCTGGAGCGTCACTTTTAACATGGGAAAAAGTGAAGTACGTGCGGCGCAAGGGGCTTGTAAATAAGCCCCAATGTTATTTAAAATGAGCTTTTCGTCCTTCCATGTTTGCCAAAACACAACTGACGTGCTATGGGCAGTGTTCGTGTTTATGAGAAACACGCTGAAGCGATTATGGCCGAGGACGCGCTAAACGCAGCATTAAATAGGAGGTGCCCGTGCCTCCCCGCACTTCTTGCACTCCGCGAGAATCATCCGATATAAAGCAGCCCCCTCTTTACCTCCCCGCGCGCCACGCGAATCTGCACCGGTGCGGGACTGAGACACCCGTTCTGGCTCTTCATCAGCTCCGACTACCGAAGCTTTCAGAGCCCTCATCCCCAGCCCAGTACACGAGCGGAGAGCACATCGGCTGCAGGAAAAATGATCCAGCATTACTGAGGCGTGCTGTGAGTACGTTCACAGCATTGTTAATATTACGCCGTATCTGTGTGCCATATTATCATTAAATGTACAAAAATAAACGAAAAAACACACGAAAATGAAGTAAATCAAAGATAGTATATTGTACTATTTTTCTTTTGAGATTTTTCATGAGGCTGTTAGCAAAACAAATTCAAATTTGCAAAAACGAGAATGTGACTTGTAAATGAATAAGTGATCTAAAGGTGACAAGGTGTTTGAGTGAAAGTACTATATACAGTGCAGTTATATACAGAACGATATATAAAATGTTTGAATCAGGGGACATCCATCCCTAAAGACACAAATCTCCACAAGCCCTCTTTTGGATTCTGTTATTTTTCGTGGGGTGAAGACTGTAGGGTACGTATCCTGACAATCCATACCCTACAGTCTCCACCCCACGAAAAATAACAGAATCCAAAAGAGGGCTTGTGGAGATTTGTGTCTTTAGGGATGGATGTCCCCTGATTCAAACATTTTATATATCGTTCTGTATATAACTGCACTGTATATAGTACTTTCACTCAAACACCTTGTCACTTTTAGATCACTTATTCACTTACAAGTCACATTCTCGTTTTTGCAAATATGAATTTGTTTTGTTGACAACCTCATGAAAAATCTCAAAAGAAAAAGAATACAATATACTATCTTTGATTTACTTCATTTTCGTGTGTTTTCATTTATTTTTGTACATTTAATGATGGAATGCTAAGAAACTGGTCGCCCGACAGAACCAGTTGTAGTATATTTCCTAGACACCCAGGTTCTGAGGGACACTGGGTCACCCCATTATATTTTACGTATCTGTGTGCCAGTCTGAAGACTAAGAAGATACCGGATATGTGGCATAGGTAGATTAAGAATCAAAGTATCCCTTCTTGCAGTAAAATGGGGACTCCTTCCAGCTGACCCAGACGGCCATTTCTTATGGGACACGCCACTTTGTAGATAAAATGTGAACAGCATCCTTTGCATTTTTGAGGATACGACTGTGTACCTGCTGGGAGATCTTTTTCCAGATGTAATACACAAAATAGCTCTCTTTTTGAAATGTGCCACGAGGACGAGCTGAAGGACAGTCTGACAGGAGGGGCCTACTGATGCACTGAGTAGGAAGAATGAGAGGTTGCTCAGCATAAAATTTACCCCAGGAGCAGATTGGCTAATGAAAATAAACAGCCATGTCAGAATGACTGTATAAATACCCAGACAACCCAAACAAGACAAAAACAGTGATAACTACCAAGAAAACATTTTTTTCTTTTTTTATCGCCGCTTTCGCAATTTTGGGCTCGATTCCGATCTCGCTAGGAAAGCCCTCCGTATGACTCCGATCCGGAGGGCTTTCCTAGTGAATCGCGCTGTGCGAGTCCGACCGAACGAGTACGATGCAGCCGTATGCTGACGTACTCGGTTCGCTCGGACTCCCATTGAACTCTATGGGAGCCTGTGTACTGACGCGTACACAGGCTCCCATAGCAAAAAAGGGGTGGGTGGGGAAAAGAGTACACCCTGTGGCGGGCACCCCATGTTGCCCACCACACTGTGCATGCTTGGATTGGGGGACCCATGCGCAACCCCTCGCGACCAATTCAGAGGGCTCCGGGTGAAGGGGGGCCTGCTATCGCCCCCCAAAGTCCGATTCCAACATCCGTTTCGTCTTGCTGACACCGAGTCGATACAGCTGTCCGAATCGTTCATCGTACTCGCTCGTTCGGAATCCGGCTCCATTGCGTGGCTGATTCAGCTCCGAACAAGTCGGACGGACAGGATCTGGTTCGGAAACAATACGGTCGATGCGGACGAGATCTTCGCATCGTACTTGGTCGTTCGGAACGGGGACGACTTGGTCGGAAACATAGGCTCCAAATCGGATTTGCTTGTTCCGGGACCTGTCTAGAGGCCTTCCTAGCGAGATCGTAATCGGCCCCTTTTAATTTTCACAAGTGATTATTTGTCATCTATGGATCTCCTAGACAGCTATTAGCGTGAATAACTGGATTCTAGATCCAATAATCAAGTAATTTACCTCTACGGTGTAGCAAAAGTGGGAAGCGAAACATGCTTGCCACTGTTACTATGTCATAAAGGAATGCCAGGCTGCTCTAGTTGGGCATTCTGAGTGAACATGGTAGTGAGGGTGGGTGGAAGAAGTCCAGGCTTTGTATTTTTTTTTTTTTTAATAGGGAGGTGAGAGAGTGTAATGTGTGGATCCCTTTTACTCCTCTGTCCCTAAATAGTACTTGAAAGCAGGAGCAGATGATTCGGGTGGGCCATATATAACATAAAATTAATTATACAAGGATAACAGTGAATAACAGGGATGTTTTTCACCTCTGGGTTCTGAGTGACATCATAGACAACTCAAGTTTTGCGCTTCCTGTCTACTTGATGTCACTCAAAACCCCTTGGGGAAAAACATTCCCGTTATTCAAGGAAATCCATCTATAATTCCATATGTTCAATTTACTGTTTGTTTTACCTTTCTTGTATTGTATGCAAAAGTCTGCTGATGGAATGTTTAATAAACAATACGCAGTATATATAGCATAGTATTTTTAGGCATATGTGACATATGGCACCATATTTTGAAGTTTACCTGTCTTTTAACACAGACATATCAAATTGCACTGTGCTAGGGGGCATTCATTCTCATAAGACATTATCTAATTGTATTTTCACAATAGTACTAGTTTTCTAAATGTCAGAGTAGGAGTTACGACCATAAGAAGCGTTGGGGCTCTCAGTACTCTCCGCCATGACATGTTTACCTATTTAGCATTTCCAGAGCTTGATAATACTGGAGCTATATATACAGGAGAAAATCAGACTTCACCATTGGTGTCCCTCGTCACTAGGGCAATAAGGCTTTTTCTGCCAGTTGGCAAGGCAGCTAAGCTTCTGGACCCATTCAGTTGCCACCTCTCAGATCTGCACTAAAGGGCCTCAATACAAGTGTTACTCTTCCCCTATTCTCTCGCTCAGTATACATTATGGGAGCATCAGAGTTTACAGGGATTACAGGGTGTCTACTGAGGGTACCCTCAGAAATGAGAAATTAAAGAGGAAATAGGAATCCTACACCTGATTTCCCAAGCAATTCCCCATTTTCCCCCAGAGTTTCACCTGGGCACTTTGGCAGCTTGCTACAGATAAAATATCCTGGTGAAACACACCAGATCTGCGGAGGAGTTACTGTAGCTCTCATAATTCCAAAGGGGCCAGAAACTTGAGCAATCGGTGCCACAACGAATACCCCGGGACTCGTAATGAGGTCCTTCATCTACCACCAGTGGCACTAGGGTCAGTGTGTTAAGAGTAGAGGTCAATGGAGTCCTGACGGATGCCAGCAGTGCATTAGACGTACACTCTAAGATATGATAAAATATACTCCGATGAACTAGCAGTGACATTGTGACAGCCTTTGTGCCATTCAGATATACTTAAAGCAACAAATCAACATGTAAATGTTCTCCTTTTTCCTGCAGAGAAGAAATTCCTTAATGGAATGTATCCTGCAAGTAAGAGTGGAAGCACCATCCTGGGGAAGAGTCTGAATGCCTCTCTGCTGGAAGTTTCAAAGAAGAACAGCGATGTCAAGGCAAGTGATGTCTCCATTTCCACGGTTGTGCGCACGCTAGCATGCTGCAGGCATTGGCAGAAACTAGGGGCACCCAGGGGCAGAAGACTCTACCACTTGCTTGTCCTTTCCTACCCCCGACACTATCCTTCCAAATCCTTGGACTAGTGGGCAGCGACAGCAGCAGCGAAAGGACGGGTGATAATAAAAATGCCTCTTAGAGCTCTGTTTTCTCTCCATAGTTTCCAACTGTTGCTTTATAATAACCCTGTGGGACCATCATGATTCGGAGGGAGTTTTACGCCTCTTCCACTACCCTTGGCATTTTGATGAAGTGATGTCCTCAGCTGAAGGACTGGTAAAGTGGGCAGCTTATCAGACCGATTGAGAGCAATCCTTAAGCATTGTAAGTCCCAGCTCTGCTCCTACGTTCCTGTTCATGCCAGCCACTCTTTGTTGGTCAAGTTCTTTAAATCTTTAAATTTAATTTCACTTTGGCATCCTGATCAGCCTATCAGGAACAAGAAGTCCTCCACCTTTGTTTTTGCCTGAATCAGAAGTAATTCTTTTTTTGTACATTTCCCAGTGACCCTAGAGTTATACGAAGCTGAGAGATACCACTCAGTTCACCCTACGCGAACACAACCAATGAGCTGGCATTCATTAATCTGCTATATGGTCTTGCAATTACCACAAAATACAAGGATCAATTAGTGATGTTGTTCATAACATTCCCAAATTTAAAATAAGAAGACCAACTTTGAGGACGAAGGGCGGGACCCTGCGCTGTTGGTGCTGGCTTCCCAATGTGAACCAGGGATACTTCCAGTTTGAAAAGCAGTTTACTCTGAGTAATTATGACACAAGGTATTAGAACCAGTAATCCAGCCGGCCATTGTGTGATTACATTCACCAGACCCTCAGGATTCCACTGAAGACAGCAGTTGTTATGGTTCTCAAGCTTTCGGATCTCACATCAAGAACATGAGAACACAGTGGGGTCATCACACAGTGTTTTCTCCTCTACTAGTATCACGCACAGGGGTGGTAATTGACATTTTAACCCTGTCAAGCATCCATAGGCATAGCTTGGCATACTGTGTGCAAGCAGAGAGACACGGCATACAGGTGCAAAGGCACATGGACAGCCTGCAGATGGGCAACAACACCTACAGACAACACGTTTTACAAAGATCAACAAACATTCTGGCTTCAATGCACACAGACCAACACAACAATTCACACAAGGTAACATAAATAAAGGCATAGAGGCAGTCAGACCAACAATCCTACTGACATCACTAACAGTAATGCATCACGAATACCGGCTGATATGCAACAACATGCTAGGGGCGCTCTATGTGATGTGCACCAGAGAGGAACTAATGATTCACTTAAGGAGATCACTGGGCGAGACTCCTCAAGGGACACCGAGTGATGTCCTCAGGGGACACTGAGTGATATCCTCAAAGGACCACTGACTGATGTGCATCCTGGGAGCAGGGGTGATGGGTAGTCTGAGAGTGAAGTGCAGTATGGGGCGCAGATGAAGTAAGAAGTAGGAGTAAACTTCATGTATTTGTGGGCATGTGTAACACCTTCAGCAGTCCTGTGTTTTCCTGATCAGCAGCAGTTAGCTGACATGAATCTCTAAGGCTGTATTCATAAAACAAAACTGCAGGCCAATGAATGCAAAGGTGCATTGGCTAAAAATAGGACTGTCAAATGTTGTCAAACATGACAAGGAAGACTTGGCAGCTGTTCACACTGATTAATAAGGGAATTAGAGAGAATACTTTCGCTCATTGACAATTTAAATGTTTTTGCTGTTTCAAAGTTTTCTCTGCTTGCTCAGTGTCCCGAGTGTTAAAGAGAAAAGGTATGTTCTCAAGAATTGTCGTTTCCATGCTGCACTAAACCATTTTTGCTCCAGGTACCATGTAGCAAATCTTTGCAGTAGGTTGTATGAAAGATATTAGAGGCCAACAAGAGACCTTGCTGCCTTTAGGAAAGGCACTGTCTGGGGCTAATAATTTCTGTGAAGACCAGTCGCACAGAAAGCAATTCTGTATCCCACGCTAAAGGTCTTATCACACATTGCCTTAATGCCAACATTGAAAAGCATTCCGCTACAACATATTTAATGCCAGCATTGCTTCACCTCCAAGCTGAAAGTAGATTACTTTGAAGTTCATACAATAATGTATAGAGCACCACTCAGAGCACAAGTCAAGAGCTCTAGCCAAAAAACTATTTTGGCAACTGACCTAACCACTGGCAATTATAGATTGCTGCAACAACTGGGAGAATAGAATACAACCCCAACACACTTGAAAAATCCTTGTTTCGAGGGTGCCATATGTACAGAGATATGGCTCTCTCCTCCTCTCTCCCTAGCACTGGCGCTGACTTCAGCTGTCGTGCGCCAGGCACACACCTTACCGTCATAGAACTAGGATGCGTGCCTGAATCTACCATAGAATTGTAATTGAAAAGCTACCCTTCCAGTCAAAATACTATGCCTAGGCAAGTTGTAATGTAATGTAATGTATGTAATGTAATGTAATGCGGACTTATAAAGCGCACTATCACCCCACGGGTATCTTGGCGCTGAGGTTAACAGGAACTCCCCTAAATGCACATGTTTACCAACCAGATTACTGTCCTAGGGAAGAGCCAGGTTTTAAGCTTCGTCCTGAAGTGAAGGAACTCTTCTGTTTGCCTAAGGATGGGCAGGAGATTGTTCCATAGATGAGCGGCCGCACAGCTAAACGCTCTCCCTCCAAACCTGGAGGTTCTAATTCTGGCAGTGCAGACCAGATGAGCTGTGGAGGATCAAAGATTTCTCACGGGGGAATGCCAGACAAATTTTTCCTGCAGTGGCACTGGCCTGAGTCCATGCAGAGCCTTGAAAACGATGCATAATGATTTGACCTGGATTCTCTGAGCTAGAGGAAGCCAGTGGAGCTCATTAAGAGCCGCAGAGGCAGAAGCACTACATGGTTTCTTCAAGGCTAACTTTGCGGCTATCGTCTGTATTCTTTGAAGTTTCATAATCAGAAAATTCAGTGCACCGAGTAGCAGGGCATTGCAGTAGTCCAGACGGCTCAGAATAACACTTCTCACCACGAGAGCCCTGGCTGACATGGGTAGCATAGGGAGAATTTTCCGCAGTGCTTTGATAAGGGAGAAGCAAGTTCCATCCGTTTTATTCACATGGTTTTCCAGACTCATTTTGTTGTCAAAAACTACCCCCAGATTGCGCACTGCTACGGCCGGTGTAGGAGGCGTGTCTGCCTGAATAGGCCAGAAATTAGCCGGAAGCGGACGAGGGACTTTCTTAGCCATGCAGTATAGGATTTCCGTTTTTCCCCCATTGAACTGAAGGGAATTGTCCGTAAGCCATCTGGTAGTCCTTTGCATGCATTCATGAAAGTCACTAAGTGGGATGGACTGATTCCCCTCTAGAGACAGGATGAGCTGTTTGTCGTCCGCATAATTCACCAGCTTGATATTATAGGATTTAATGATGGGGATCAGCGGTCTCATATAGATATTAAAGAGAATCGGACTGATTGACGAACCTTGGGAGACACCATGCTGAATGGTTCCGAATTTTGATAAAAAGGGGGGAAGGGCCACTGCTTGCTGCCTGTTCTCAAGATAGGACTGAAGCCATTTCAATGCCAGGCCCTCCAACCCTATTTCGGCAAGCCGCCTCAATAAGATTCTGTGGTTGACCGTGTCGAACGCGGCAGACATGTCCAGTAGGATCAATATAGCCGGCTGACCTCTGTCTGCCCGCATTCTAAGTTCGTCTGGGACCGTAACTAGTGCGGTCTCCGTACCGTGACCCGGGCGAAAACCAAATTGCACATCTTCAAGCCACAGGTTAGTTTCCCGGAATTGCGAAAGGGTTATGCTAACCAGGCGTTCTAAAATTTTCACTGGATAAGGAAGAAGTGAAATAGGTCGGTAGTTATTTGGACACTGAGGGTCAAGAGTGGCTTTTTTCAGCAGGGGTGTCACCATTGCCTGCTTCCAACAGGAAGGGACTATCCCACTGCTCAAGGATTGGCTGCAGATCCGGCGGAGCTGTGGAAATAGCTCCCCGCCATACTCCTTCCAAACCTTATGAGGAAGGGGGTCCATAGGGGACCCGGAAGTGGTGCTCATAGCAAGTTTGAGGAATTCTTACTCAGTAGGGGTTTTGAACCGATCTAGGGTTACTAGCTTGTCCTTGCATGCCCCATCCTCTTCCTGATAGACTAGTGGTTGTGTCAACACACTGGATTCGTTATCACTCATATGTTCCTGGTTCATTGTAAGACCATTAATTATGTTAGAGATTTTCTCCTCAAAGAAAGTAGCAAGGCTATTGCATAGGTCTTGAGTCGCAATAGTCTTGTTTTTTAGGCAGTCAGGTTTAGACAAATCATTAACTATTTTAAAAACACTGCGAGATTTGTTAGACGCCTCTAAAATTGTGTTGGCAAAATACTCGCCTTTTGCTTTAGCAATTTCCCTTTTGTAGTTGCTCAATATAACCTTCAGAGCTACTTTATCGTCTTCGTCATAGCATTTCCTCCACTTTCTTCAAGTTCAAACACTTTTCCCACTTTGTATGTGTGCTGTACAGTGCAGCAAGCATGAAAAGTAGGAAAAGAAAGGAGAAATGAAAGCATTTCTCCTCTTAATGCCTCATTTCAGATAGCGTTAACTTTTGGTGCTAAATCTTGTTGACTATTGTTTGAAGATAGGGTTTTGCCTCAAAAAGTATGGGTGGCTGCATGGGAACGCCCATGTAACGCCCAGTAGGCGCTAAGTAACACAAAGCAATGCTTCACACTTCTTTTCGTTACTTGTAGGGTACTTTCGAACGTAAAACAAGTTTTGCGATGGAAATTAAATTGGTAAAAAAACATTTTGTGCTGGTTAGCATCACTTTGTGACGCTAACCCATAACCCATGCAAAATGTTTGAAAATCTACCCCTTGATGTACAGCAACGTGTAGTCAAATCCCTTAAAGTCTGCATGCGAACAAGACAGGATACCTCCAGCCTGGAATCCTCAAAATATAGTTTACTCAAGCACAGGTCCGTCAATGACCTGAGGCACAGTGTGCGCTCCATGGCGTGCAATACTCTCAACCAGATTTCACAGCACTTCTCCAATAAACTCCCATGCAATCAATTATGCAGTTTATCTTATCACAGCTAACCTACATTTTTTGCTGCTTCTACACATTGCGGGTGGTTGGTCTCCATTCAGGTGTCTCATCTCGTCCGTTCCTTGATGGATTCCTTTAAAATACAAACACACTGACAAAACCTACAGTTGTACACAATACACAAATATGGTTCTCTTCCAAGGGAAACTCATCAATAGTCATAAGCATTGAATAGTCCCGCCCACGTGCGAAAGAGAACCAGGATTACAGGTTAGTAAGGTATCCTGATTGCACATTGTAGATTCTCAACTTGATTAATTCAACAAAATATCTATGATGATGAAAGTGTGCACTGTGGGTGTGAATGTACACGGAATTACTAGTAAAGGATTACCAGTCTGGCATCATGGACATGGAAAAGCAGCCGAGAGTGCATGCTCGCTTCTATCAGCTGTGTTACTTCACCACCAAATAAATGCCTGGCGTACCTAAGTACAGTTGAGCTTCCTATTTCAGAAAAGTTCATGAGAAATCGTTTCTTATGACGATTTGGCAGACATCAGGCACCTCGTACCTCATTTCAACACATTCTATTCGTGTAAATCACATTTTCATATTGGATGCAGGGGCCATGGAAATAGGATTGAATTGTCGATATGACATGCTATATGCCCCATCATCCTCTGGTCGGCTTAATTTGTAAATATTCGCTGGTGCCCAAAGCGCTGCTCAGAGGCCCACAGCTGGCGCTATGAAATGCTGCTGCATCGAATACCAAGGCTGCGTAGCCTGGAATCCACCTCATGCCTCTTTACAACACTACCAGGCACTCCCTGCCCCTTTATTTCACTATTGCCAAGGCTGCCCAGGGGGGCCACGTAGGGGACCCTCCAACAGGGCGGCCGCCTTAGTGCCACAGGAAGGCACAGAAGTCTGCTGACTAGGCTCCCTGGGCTAGGGACCAGGGGGTCTGCTGGCCGCGTCACTTCTGGCCGTGGGAGGGGGACAGGGGTACAAAAGCCTTCCCCCGCCCACTGTACGGTCTCTTGACCGCTACCCGTCTCGCTGTTTGAGGTCCCCTTTAGCGCCGAGGGTTCCACGGGGTGGCCTTCTGGTCTGGCGTCGGCGTCGTGCGGGTTACATCCCTGGTCGGCTTCTTCTGTGTGCGGTGAGTCGTGCCCCCTTTCCGGGGGTGCGCTTTCTAGTGAGGACGGGCCTCGTTCGCTTGCGGGGATGTCGAGCTTGTAGCTCGGAGGTTGTGTGGTTGTGGCAAGCCGACACGCATCATGATCAATTTGACGGGGTGGGGGGCGGCAATCTAACACAGTCCGGGTGTGTATTTGCCCCTTTGCGCAGAGCCTCCACGCCGTGGCGTGCCCACGTGGTCCTACTGTACCACAGGTCCGGGTTTGTTTGAGTGCCGGGTAGGATTTGGACGAGCCCCACCATGTGACTCGACGGTACTGGGGGTGCCGGGTTAATGGGGCTCACCTCGGGTTAGCTCCGCGAGTAGAGGACGGGAGTGGTGTGTTTCTCCAGACTCCAGGTGGGTCGGGGTGCTGTTTCAGCAGCAGGGGTCAGTGTTTGAGGTGGGTGCTGGGCCCCGTTACTCCTCCTCCTGGCGGTGTCCCCTTGGGGGAAGGGCAGCCTCTGTGCCCAGGTTAGCGTTGCCGCGGCATGGAGAGAGTGCGGCGTTGAGGCCTCGGCTGCCCGGGGCTGTGTCCCATCGCGGCTTCACAGATTCAAGCACCCTGGCATGGGGCAGCGGGTGCGCAGCAGGTGTGCGCTTGCCATGGTGCGGGGAACATACTGCAGAGGGTGTGTGCGCTGCGAATGTGTCTGGCTTCGGCAGGAGTCACTGGGGGCCGGATCAGGGTCAGTCACAGCTGCGGTGGGATTGAATGATCTCCTGTCTTCCTGTACGGCTCGTGCTGCTACTTATCAGGAACAGAATCACACACACAGGGCTGTGGTGTGAACAAAGGTCTTGGCACAGGCGAAGAGAAGTGCAGTTGAACGGTGTGCTTGGGCGCGGACGATTCGCAGCGTGCCTCTTGTGTCCTGGCTTCCTTCTTTTCCTGGGACCCTGGTGGGCGCCGGGCACGTTTCCGTGCTTCAGGTTTCCTCTACGGCCCTTGTGATGCACATGGTGGAGGGCCCAGCGGGAGTGTCGGCATGTGGCCTCTGTCCCTCCCTGGAGTGGTTCTCGGACTGTTTGGCGCTTTGGTTGAGGGTCAGGAGAGCCTGGCGGCTTGGGCCTGGCTACACTGTGTAGGTCGGCGTCGACGGACATTGGTAAAGGGGGTGCAGTGGAGCGCCTGATGTTGTTGCTCCGTGCTCGACGGAATCCTAGAATTACCAGTGATACCCCTTTGCTGCCTCTGTTTGTGTTTGCCTCTGTCGGGGTCGAGAGGAACGGTGGTCTTGCGGGGCTCGCTCCCACATCCCTAGGGGAAGGGCACGAATTGGGGGGGACCTAGTCGCTGCCTGCATATTCAAAGTGTTTGCACTGGAAGTGCAACGCGGCCCCTCTTATTTTCACGTGCTCGTAAGGCTGCAGAGGGCGCGGGTCTATGCACTTATGGCCCAACTTTATAGAATCCGGCGCCCCTCTGAGCAAAAGCATCCACGGCGGGGGCTGGTGCTCTCTTTCGAGACGTTCCTCCCCTGGCCCCACCTTACCCTTGATGGAGGGGATGACCGCAGATAACTTCTCGCCTTTTTGCTCCCAGGTTTCAAATCTTCGTTTAGGGATACCTGAGCACAGTATTTAAGTACGTTGTCTTTGCCTGGCTTGGTTTTCAGACCCATGCTGGGTGGCTTGCGATCGAGCGGTCCTGTGGCTCGCTGGCCCGGTGCAGCGGCTCATGGGCAGAGCATGATTTTCAGTCGTGTGGTGTCCGCGCGGGAAATTTCTCTTAGAGTGCTCCTCCTTAGCGCTGTGCAGTACCCGTGGCCTCCCAGAAAACAGCGGCGTTGTCGGTTGGTTTGGCGCACGGATATATTATTTGCACCACAGAGTATTCGAAACCCCGAGTCAAACCTGCGTGAGTCAGTGCGGCAACCGGGGTGAAACACAGCTTCAGACTGTCAAGAAGCGCTTTAGATTGCAGGCTTCTGAGGTTGGCACATACTGGGAACTTATGGGCCTCTTTAGCAAGGGCGCCTGGTGATGTTGTGCACTGGCGCCCACTTCTTGAGCCCGAGGCGGACAATCACACACGGTAAGGGGTCCGTTGGTTGTGTCCACCAATGTCTCTTGGCCAGGGAAGGAGGGGTGATCCCTTGGTTATTGCCGGCGCGGGGACAGGTCAGGCCGAACTATTGTGTGAGTTCCTGGTGTGGCCATGGGGCACTGCCTTGTGGCCTGTCGGGTCCCCGGCCGGGCCCTACATTGCGGGTAATTTCAAGTTGCTTTGTCTTCGGAGCAGGCGGCTTTCCAGTGCCCGGCGATGAGGTTTGCTTGTTTTCCGACTAATTAGTTGCCTCAGACAAGCCTCGTGTTTCACAGGCAGGGGAATTTCCGGTTTGGCGGCATTTTGGTAACCTCTGCGGATTCTATAAGAACCCAACACAGTTTATTATTTAAAACACTGCCCTCCTTTCACTGCCACTTTTAGTCTATGTTTTTGCAGAGTAAGGAATTATATTGTCTTTGCCGGCCCGGTATTCTGCCGCCTGCGGTGTCCTTCTGGCAGAGCGGATCAGGGGCCGTGTGCCTGGCACGGGGCAGCGGCTCATGGGCAGGGCGAACCCTCAGACAAAGCGTGAGTCAGTGCGGCACCCGGATGGTGAGAGTGTAAAGTGATATAAGTGACGAGTCTTGGAAGTTACAGCTACAGCGATGAAAGGTGGCACTGCGGGGAAGTCGGGTTTTATCAATTGAAAAGGTTACAATGTGCTTTGTAGGGTGGTGGTAGAGCCGAAGCCTGTGTTTGGCGGGATTCCTGCGCACTACCCACCACTAATGATTTGCGCAGCTAGCAGGGAGATATGTAGGTACGGGGAGCGGAGTACACAGACAACGACTGCTCCCGTCCCATCTACCTATGAGCCAGTGCCTCCTCAGGGAACCGCAGGCTAGCGTCTTCTGACTCTCTGCACTACGCAGCATGCGCTCTTCCAGCGCCAGTGTAGCGGGGCATCGGCTGCCTGAGTGGTGACCCTTGTAGGAGTGTTACCAGCGTGCCCTGTCCTTGCGCTGGAGTGCGTCTGTATTGTTTACCTTATTCGCAATTTCATATAGCGCGGGCTAGGTCCGAAGGCAGTAGGGATTTTCAATGTTAGCAGGATAACTAGGTACTGCGAGTCGGGGCCTACCAATACACACAAGCTAATGTTTGCTTTGGCCACTAGGGGTATTCTGCCTTGGAGTCACTGGCCGACGTTGATGGGTCCTCTGTTTGAGTCTGACACTGAGCGGGCGGGGAGTCTCATGCTCGGCAGCAAACATATGGCCTGTAGAACATGCTGCTGTGGGACGCTCGTCTCTCAAGCAGCGCCCTTGGCAATGTGTGTGGTAGGTCTCACAGTCATGTGACTGAACAGTGGGAGTGCATGCGCAACCCCGCAAGCTATGCGTGAGGGAAGAATATGGAGGGTTCTGGCCTTCTGTTGTGGGATAGCATGGCAATACTTTAGATCACTTTGCTTAGTGTATTAGTAGTCCGTGTCTGTTATGCAGGGATACTAACTAATGGGGCGTTGGGTGCCTCCTCCAGCACAATTACGTGGGGTGCAGCAGTACTTGGAACACCCAGTTGGGTGGGAGACATGCTGCGGCCAGTCTTGTTGGTATCGCATCTCACACTAGGGGCACCTTTCATCTGGGATTTTAATGGAGGGAGGCGACCGAGCCTCGCACTACATGTGCCATCATCTGTGGTAAGGCAGCTCCTCTCAGCCAGGTCACTGGAACTATGCAATGACACACCTTATGGCCTATATCCATGGACCTGCTGCAATTTCCGTCATCTCCAGCACAAATTGCAGTTAAATAAATAAAGTCAGAGATGTCACAGCTCACACAGAGCAACAGTCTAAAACACATCAACGGGGGGTCACACGCAGTAGAAGGCCCATGGCTAGGTGCACGGGAAATCTGTGTTCCCTTACACAGTGCCAGGTCATTGGGGACCCTTGTACAAGAAATAAACAGGAGTGGTTACCCAACCTGTGGGTTAGAAGGGATGTTGCCAAGAGCAGAACTCAAACTAATTAGCTTTAAACACATTCAAGATGATTTAAGTGACATGCCTAGGAGCTGTAAATGTTGTGCTAAATGGATGGCATGCCAAGGGAGATATCTTCCAGATTTCACAGGATCCCCTCAATCCAACATCCCTAAAGTAAACGGAGGATGCCTGATGGATTTGTTAGACCTGTTATTAGTTTTATTAAACACACCAGGTACCATGAAGTAGTGACTAATGTACTGTAATCATAGGTACTTCCAGGACACTGGTCGTCCAATACACACACCTCCAGACAGGACTGGCCGCCCCCCCCCCCTTGAGCAAAGGGAAGTAAAACATGATAGGGGTTAGCATGCTTTTACAGACGTTTGTGGCAAGCTCGCACATGGGGGTGTCCCGCTGAGTTTGGGGGCAGGTTAGCAGGCTTCACCTTGTCACTGCTCTGTCAGAGCCAGCAGACCCCTAGGGTGACAGCGCGCTAAAATACATGTCATGTTGGAGGTAGGTCCAGGATAAAAGGTCGTGCTTGGTGAGGCTCAAATCCAAGCGGTTGGGGTATCTTTCAAAGGGGCAGATCGGGTTGGGCAGTACAACATTTTTCAAGTGCAACTGGGGATCTCCTCTTTTATGTCAGATCCTGCTCATTTGTTGTTTCCGTAGAGCTTGGGGCAGGGTAACGGACCACACCTTGTCTCGGTGGGTTTGATGTGTGGCCAGGTCTTTTGACCGAGTAGAAGCATTACCGCTGGGTATTCTGGGCATGAAGGAATGCCAGGCAAGAATCGAGCGAAGGCAAGTAGTGGTACTTTTTGGGGCATTTGTTGGATTGTCTCTCTGGCAGACCGCCATGCAAGGGGACTGTCTTAGGTCACGCACATCAGGCAGAGGTGCCCAGTGGAAGCACATGAGGGGGACTGAACAGGACAGAACAGGACACTGCACAGGTTAGATGCCGGCGAATGGTGGCTACACTACTGCACAGGGCAAAGTAAACCTGGACTGAGTCTCATGCGGGGAGTGGTGGTGTTGGTGGTTGCTACCTCAGTACACAGGACCACTCCCTGTGGGGTCTATTGATCATCTCAATGGGCATTAAATTTACAGCCTCTCTAGTCTCTGCCATACTGTGAGTAGGTTAGCCATGGACTTTAATAAAGTGCTGCAATGGCCCTCTATTGCTATAGTACAGCATCTAGTTTACCGGTGCTTACTGGACCATCATTAGCACCAGCAGCGACGCACACGGGCAGTGGTATAGCTTCCTTTTATTTCGCCTGGGTTTGGGGCTGGCAGGGTTATCAAACTGTGCAGACAGAAACAGAATAGGCAAAGATAGGCATACCTGGGATTGTACAACGCGCACTCAGCAGTAGGTTTCAGCATAATCCTGGTATACCGTTGGTAAAATACGTAAGGTTATGGGCTACTCATGAATAGGCACCTTCTGCCAGCTGGGGCGTGAGCGGGCCATTCCCAGGAGGGTGCGGGTTGCCTTGATGGTACTGATATGGAGGGGAGGGAGCACTAATACGGACAACTACGAGAGCACATTCTGCAGCCATAATTATGGTTAAATTGATTGCATGTTACCAGTTGCTCCAGTTAAGCAATTTTCCTTGGGAGTTGTCAGCAATCATTCGGACTGCAATTTTGGTGGTTGCCGGTTGGCAGGCCTTTTTAGATGTGGGTTTCTAGCTCAGGCATGCCCAAGTTTGGGTCAGGTGCTTGAAGTCTGCCCTGGGAGACAAGTTCACAGGCATGTGGAGCGGTAGAACTGTAAGGGGCTTGGGTCCGACCTCTGGTCACATGTTCCGATCCTGGTAGGTTCACTTAGCATTTCATCCTCCTGAGGTCGATATATCGAGTACCTCTGAGTTGAGTAACAATAAACATGTGCAAATTCTCCCGCCCTTTAGCCTTGGCTGGCAGCCATGCAGGTTGTGGAATTTGTCATCCAACAAGTGTGCTTTGGCCCAACGGGTCTCCGGTTACAAAGTTTCAAGTAGACCACATCATGCAGGCATGCTTGCAATTGTCAGGACAGACAGGGGGAGACAAGAGATTCAGCAGCCACTCCTTCAGGATTGGGGCGGCAGCCACAGCCTTCCTATCAGGGATGCCGCCAGAGCGAATTAAGCAGGTAGGGCGCTGGGAGTCGCAAAGCTACAAACGATTTTTAAGGCCTTGAGCTGAAGGATATGGCGAGAGGACCCTTAGGTACCATGTTGCAACCGACAGTCAGGTGCTTAAAGGTGTACGGTTTTGGCCCGGATTGACAAATGATGTTGCAGTGATGTGGTGTTGTTGTGCAATTGTAGATTATTAGAATATAAACGCTACAACAATTATGGTTTTCAAACACAACATCTCTTTATTTACCAGGAACCTAGGTCACAGAGATAACGTGGCTAGGTTACCCAGGTATGCGCTGGAGTGAGCTGATGAGGAAGCTGCAGCAGATACTTGGGGGAGGGAGCGGTCCACCTCCTATTCTGGTCATACACTTGGGAGGGAATGACCTGACGACTCTGGGGAGGAGAGTACTGCTCCAAGACATGAGGGACATCATGTGTCAGTTGAGTAATCAGCTTGGGGCATGTGAACTGTGGTGGTCTTAAATTTTCCCTCGCCCAGTTTGGCAAGGAGCCCGATCTGGAGACGCCATTGAGATATCACGTAGGAGAGTGAACAGCGCCAGGCGTAAATTCACGGAGCATTGGGGATTTGGCTTCATCAGTCATGGTTTTCTTCATGCCAAGTCTACTGGATGCTGGGAAGTGGATGGGATTCACCTCTCAAGGGTAGGCATGGACTTATTTTTGCTGGGCCTTGGGGAGGCCTTGGAAGCAACAGGCTGTAGGTAGGAATATCTGCCTTGGTGGGGGCCCTGGTGGTGACGGTGGCCACCCCCAGAGCTGTGGAGGAGTTACAGGGCGATCCAGAGTCTGCAAGGTACAGAAGGGTACTATATTGCAGCAGCACAACAAGGGTGCTAAGCCAAGGATACCCAGGGATGTCTTAGCGGGTCCCCTGGAAGAACTACGGCGCCCCGTTAGTCCTACGGGCGGTTGTGGGTCTGAGCAACCGGGGCTGCCTGGAACGCTCCGCCCACCTGTTGGGGGCGTGAGTAAGGAGTGGACTGGCGGTCCACTGATGGGAGAGGTGGCCTCTCCCAATAATTGGTAACCACCGATTGGCGACGGCCACGGTGCAATTTGGCTCATCAGACGGGCAGGCGGCATAGGGGCTGGCCTGCCCTGGGATCGCCCGTAAGATAACCCACCATGTTGGCATATTGGTTATGCAAATAAACCTGCAGCAAATTTCTCCACTAAAAATGGTGTCGTGTGGTTTATTTATGTATGTTGCTGTATGAGAACTGATTGTTGCCGATATTGGCACTATGCCAAGGCTGCCCAGGGGGGCCACGTAGGGGACCCTTCAACAGGGCGGCCGCCTTAGTGCCACAGGAAGGCACAGAAGTCTGCTGACTAGGCTCCCTGGGCTAGGGACCAGGGGTCTGCTGGCCGCGTCACTTCCGGCCGTGGGAGGGGGACAGGGGTACAAAAGCCTTCCTCCGCCCACTGTACGGTCTCTTGACCGCTACCCGTCTCGCTGTTTCCCACCCTACCGCTTACCCTGCGGACGGCCAAAGGGTTGTACGGGGAGGTAAAGAATCTAACTTATTGTTTTGTGTTGCAGGAGGAGTTACAGGGCGATCCAGAGTCTGCAAGGTACAGAAGGGTACTATATTGCAGCAGCACAACAAGGGTGCTAAGCCAAGGATACCCAGGGATGTCTTAGCGGGTCCCCTGGAAGAACTACGGCGCCCCGTTAGTCCTACGGGCGGTTGTGGGTCTGAGCAACCGGGGGCTGCCTGGAACGCTCCGCCCACCTGTTGGGGGCGTGAGTAAGGGAGTGGACTGGCGGTCCACTGATGGGAGAGGTGGCCTCTCCCAATAATTGGTAACCACCGATTGGCGACGGCCACGGTGCAATTTGGCTCATCAGACGGGCAGGCGGCATAGGGGCTGGCCTGCCCTGGGATCGCCCGTAAGATAACCCACCATGTTGGCATATTGGTTATGCAAATAAACCTGCAGCAAATTTCTCCACTAAAAAAGGTGTTGTGTGGTTTATTTATGTATGTTGCTGTATGAGAACTGATTGTTGCCGATATTGGCACTATGTGGGTTCCTGCTTTCTCCCTTTGTGACGTTTTTTCCGTCTTTCTCTTCCCCCCATCTTTCCCCTTTCTGCGTTTCCCCCTATCCTGCTCTGGTACATGTCTGATGAGGAGAAATAAGTGCCGGTCCCCACAAATGAGTGCCAGTGGGTCCCACCAGTAACCCCCGGCTTAAACTGTCGAGATGATGGCAATGCTCGGGGTGTGCTCTTGTTTTAATGGCTGGGGAAACGTGCATGCGCTTATCTGCAAGGGTGTATTTACATGCCTTTTCTGAAAGAAGCGACTATGGTAATTTTGAAATGAATAATCTTAAATAAATCGGATGTGCTTGTCTGATAAAGTCCCATAATTTCTCTTGTTTAGATAAAAAAAATACAAGAAGAAATGGAAAAACTTGAGGTTTGTCTTTCGTCCTCACCCTCCAGTACGGAGTACCTGGATGACGTGGGCACCGAGGAGGACGGACAGGATATTTCCAGGGGGACATTGCGGTTCTCTCTTCTCTATGATAAGAAAAAGCTTCAGCTGCACCTGAAGGTCATCGAAGCCACCAACCTCGCGCGCCAGGGGGCCGACCTCTTTGTTAGGATCAAGCTTTTTGCCCGGGAGACGTCACAGGAGTCTGGTCTGCGGTACATGCTCCATGAATGGGAAACTAAGGTGGTCAAAAAAGATAAAAACCCATCTTTTGGGGATGAGTTCACGTGCTCATTGCGGGAGCCTGATCTGAAGATGGTGACTGTTAAGTTAGAGGTAAGTGCTATGGTTTTTAACTCTACTGCACTTCCTTCTTTACAAAAAATGGTCACGTGACTGATTGGTATTTGCATTGACACTGACACGCGTTTTGATCACAAAGCATGGAAAGGCTCTCAAAGAAGTCCATATCAATTCTAGAGTACATTGGTTTCAAGGATTGTCAAACAACTGACACCCTATGCGTGGAAGGTGAGGTGCAACTTAATTTCGATGAAGACAACATTATCCAGCCTCTATTCAGATTTCCTGCAAAGTAGGTCTTAGTGACAATCTCAAAGGTACTCAAATTCTGGAAATAAACTAAAGCTCTTCCTGTTGAGTCATGTCCCCAGTATGACTTTGTTCTGCCATTCTTACTTTTTTCAGTCACATTTATCAGCTGTCTCTACCCGAGCAATGCCATTTTACATAGAACCATGTGCCGTGTAGGCAGTCTCTTTTTCAAGGATGTCACAAACTTGCTGAGTGGGGATGGCAATTACATGTTCCAATCTTCAACAGGGAATCTGAGAGGCATGATCTGGTGCTTGGTTACCAGCGGAGCACCTGTTCTATGCAGGTGGCACAGAGTGATTCCTGACAGATTGCCATTTGGACACTTCCTCCGAATAAGCCAATTATGAGGTCATTTGTTGTGACCTGGCACACTCTTGATTTTATTTGATTTTGAGTTTTGTAAAGTACGAAAGAATACCCTGAGGCGTCTCAGCACTAAGGAACGAGGAAACATGAAGACCACAATTAAGATTTGGTAAAAAGCCAGGTTTTTAAGAGCTTGCAAAAACTCAAAAGGGAGGAAGCAGATTTTATTTCATGGGGAAGCAAGTTTCAGTTCCGAGTGGTGCAAACCACAAAACTCCTACCCCCCCTTCTCTTACGGCCTTTTGCGGTGGTGTCATAGAGCAGTTGCCTATATTGTCTTTAATGTACTCCATCTCTGCCAGTAACTGTAATGCCATGAGCTTCTGAGCCAGCTACGGAGTTTGGTCTGCGACGTTTGATAAATAAAGCTCCTCGATGTCTTCTTCTGCTGACTCCATGGCCAGACTGGTGTTTGGGTAGCCGGGCCAACCTCAAAGGTTTTGGAGGCCTGGAGTCCAGTTTCAGCCCCTTTATGGTTGAGCACAAGCAAGCAAATGCTTTTCTTAGAGTGTTCTTACTTTAACAGCACGTTTACACATGGGCAGGAACAGCAGATTTAATGTTTACCACCGGAGTTCACCATGAGAAGGGGTTAGCAGGAGAGAAGACGAGATATGTAGCACGAACACAGCTCAATGACCCAGAAGCCACGCTGAGCTCAGCTGCTGTGCTGAACAGTAAGCAGCTCCGTCACTGCTGTGAAGTCGTGGGCCCACATGCTAAGCAATGGACAACTCACATGGTTATAGTGGGTACAACTGGGCCAGAGCACATGAGCCCGGCCCCTTTTATTGGCAGAGTCACCTGATTGGTGATGCCTGTGTGGGATGGGTGTGGGGTGGGTGTAGACACTGCCTCCGGGGAGGGGCTGCTATGTGACGTGTCCAGGACACTACATTCTTCCTAAAATCCAAATGAAAAGGACGTGTCCAACCTGAGGAAAGAGAATAAAAGAAACTGGATACCACATACCCCATTAATCTCTTGAGTGAATCATCAAGATACAGCAGCGGACGTATGGACAGATGACACTGGCTGCACCGGGACATCTCTGCTCGCATACATAATTTAACCTGGTGTGACACAGGACAAAAACACTGGTGCAAAGAGATCCAAAACCTCCTGGCCACATGCTGGCTGGAGTCATGTCCATAGTGTGGAGTTGGTCAACTCTGCTGATACACCAGGTGATTTGTGATTGGTGTCAACAATTCAAAACAGAGTGCGTCAGGAACATCGCTGGAATCTGTCACGAAGCATTCTTGGGTGGTGTTGCTAGACTCGCTGAAGACAGTCTTGTCATACTGCAACTGGTTGGAGTCTCCACTGCAACACCTTGCTACCTCCTGGAATTAGTCGGTGGGGCAGTGTCAAGTCCATCCCTCGCACTTGTGGAGGCCCCATGGTTGGGTTGCCATGGTACTGCTTGTGGTCTGTGCTAGGGCTGCGTGTGGGCCACATCTGGGACTCTGCAAGACTGCATAGGAGCCACTGTTTAGTCGCTCCTGCAACCACAGGGGTAGATGGGTCCTGGTCAAGATGCGCACTCGCCACCGCGTTCAGGATGCATGTGGGGTGAGCAGGTGGGCGCTGGTTGACTGAGTCTTCAGAGTGTCACTGGTGCTTTGTGACTGTTGGTATAGCAACAGTGTCGGATTCCAATCTAGTTGTTGATGCTCCGTGAGTGGTAGTGAGGATGCATTAGACAGGAGCTGGCATGATGGGGTTGCCAGCCATGTGGTTAACCTGCACAACAGGTGGTGATGAGTTGCCTTCATGGTCACTAGCATTCTTTCTTGGGTCATCATCAACTTGGAGTGATGCTGGTCAGGTGCTTTCATCCTTTCCTTGAAGAGGCATCTGCATCCTTCAGCCTGGATGCTGAGTTGCTGGGCTGCCAGTTACTTGTCTGGACGGTTACGTTGTGAAGCCTGGGGCAGAGATTTGGTTCGCGCTTGCTTGCGGCTTACTCTAGGTTCTCCTGCTGTGCTGTCGCCAGGTCATCCTCATTTCACCTCGGTGGCTTGTTCATGTGGGCAGATGCGCTCTGCCAATGGCCCAAGCATTCTTGAGTGTGCCTTTCAGGCCTGGCCACTCTTGATCTTCTCTCCTTATGGGATTGGTTGGTAGTGAGGATTCCCAGTGTGAACCAGCTGGTCACATTTACATTTCCCTCTCTTCTTTTGGCATGCACCTTCTTTGGGACCATGCAGGTGAGACTTACAGCCACTTGAGTCTCTTCCCTTTCTTCTAGATGCAGTGGTGTGCACCTTTTGCAGGACATGCCAACAGGGCCTCTTGGTGGGTGATTGTCTCAGTAGTCCGGCCACCAGCCTCAGGTGTTGGTCTCCGGCTTGGTGATGATCAGGGGGCTGTTGCTGATCCAATTCTCCTTGTCTTCTTTAGGGCTAAGTGGTGTCAGGCCACGTGTCGCGTGTTCCCACTTCAGGGACCTTCTTTGAGCTCGTTCTCCATGGGTAGATGTGTGTGGCTGGCCCTCTGCTTCGAGGGCCTTTCTGCTGCCTGACACTCTTCTCCTCTGAGCCGGTGTATTGTCATGCCACGTGTTGTACATTCCCTCCTCAGGGACCTTCTTGGAACTCCTACTCTATGGTGTTTCTTCTTTCAGGACCTCCTTTCTTTGGCAGTAGGGAGCTGTGATTCTGTCCCATTTTCTCTGGGTAGCACAAGACTTGCATGTTGAGGCGTCTCTGCCATCAGGCATGGTTGGTGGGGTGTGTCACGATGTGCCTTAAGAGTGTGGGATGACGTGGTCCTAGGGTCTGGTTCAGTCATAGTGCAGTATGCTTCTTTCATCTGTTCAATCCTGCCTTACTTTTTCTGGGGCATGTCCAGCCTGGGGTCATGTCCACCTGGCAGGCTTGGTTGAACAGTTTTGCATCTGTGTGGTTCCTAACTAAGGGGGGTGTGGGGCTCAGTCTCATTAATTGGGTGGCAGGCTGTGAGTAACACCTAGTACTGTGGGTGGTTCCAGTGATGCCTCCCCTCTTTCATCGGGCGGAAGCAGACTTGGAGCGCTCTTCTCCCTTGTGCATCCGGGTGGTAAAGCATTCCAATGTTTGTGCACCCTCTGGTGGTGCATGGACTGCACCACAAGCATAGCTGTATCTCTTCCTTGACGTGCTGTTAAAACTGTGTATCGTGGTCACTTTCCTTTCCCCAGCATACAGTCAGGTGTGACAGAGTAATAGTCTCAGAGGCTGAGCAACAGCTTGGTGGGGGCACGGTGTCTAAGCTCATGCCATCTCATGTGGGCTTTCGGAGCAGGATTGTGGTAGGCAGCTTCTGCAGTGGAGCGAAAAAGTGGTGATTGGACAGGGCTTGGTCTCTAGTTGTGTGCTCTTGTAAAAGACTGTTCTCTCTCTTTCTTCGTTATTTGATATTTATTTAAAATGCCTCAGGTCGGTGAGTTAACGGGCAAATTGGTGTGGTGAAGTTAATAACCATGGTCCAGCCCGTTCATCTGCCTTTTCTTTCTTTTTTTTCTACAGTATTTACCAATTCGTGCCCCTGCTTTGGATCTTTGGCACCCTCTGATGGTGGATAAGTATTACTGCAGAGTTGCTGCAGTCTCTCCTACCTGGTCTTGCTCCTGACCATCTCTGAAGACCTCCGTGGCAGGCTGCTGCTAGGTGCTGTAGCTGATCCACGTTTCTGGCTGCAGGCATCTCCTTGAAGGTGGGTGGATACAGGATCTTTAGCGGGGTGCTTTGATTCTCGCATGTCACTCTCCCTCTGCTGCCATCCATAGGTGTCTGAGCCCAGCACAAACACCTTACTGAGTAGTGCTGCCTCCAAACCGTGGCCTGGACTCCAGCTTCCTTCTTGTTGGAGAATAGCAGCCAGTTCAAGAGCACAATCACTAAGGGAGGCAAGGGGTCTCTTCTCCCTCTTCCCCACAGTGTTAGGCCGTAGCCACCAGGAGGCGCTTAGGCTCACCTAGCCTGGCTCGGCCTCACCTTGCAGCCCTTCGGCACTGCAGTATCGAGGGAGTCCATGTGGGAGCGGCCCTGCCATTGAGGCGGGTTTGTGAGTTCTTGTGCCCCCTTTTCTGAACTGGCGTCAGCTGCTTTGGGATGGGGTAGGAGCTTCTGTACGCCCCTTGTCGTCTTGTGAGCCACAGCCTCACAGTGCTGTGTACTTTGCAGGTGGGGTCAGACCCCCTCATCGCCAAGGGAAAGTCATGGGCCCTAGGCCCACATGCTAAGTAATGGACAACTCAGACACTTAGTTATAGTGGGTACCACGGGCCCAGGGCACATGCGCACAGCCCTTTTTATTGGTAGGGTCACCTGACTGGTGATGCCCCTAGGGAGAGGCTGTTATATGACGTGTCCAGCAGGACACTACAACTGCAGCGGTAACAGGTTACAACACAGATTAGTGACCTGAAAGCCATGTTGAGCTCAGCTGCTGTGCTGAACAGCCACTGCACCGGTTGATGGTAACAAGGAATTCTTGGGATGCAGGTGGTGGGATTTGAGGAGATCCGCCAAATAATGCAGCACGCAGCTGTGTCTTTCGGGTTTGAGCTATTTCAGCTGCATCATTAACCTGCCTCTAAAAAAACTGGTTTGCTCTACCTAAAACAGGAAGAGTGGCAACATAGAGTTCACAATGCTTATGTGAACTGCTAACTAAAGCTGGCTTGGATGCAGGTATCGCCTCGGGTGTGCGGAACTACAAATATCATGGGACCAACCAGCTTCACAACACAAATGAGTGCAGGAAAAACCAGTTCTCACAGCTAGTTTTTACATCATCATTATTAATTCTGCTGGTGTACACCTGTCTGGGCATAGAAGTTATTTCTTAGGATTCTGTGGGTGTTCTGTACCATACCAGTGCTTAACCTGAGATGGCGCTTGCACTTGGGGCCCACAGGCACTCATTTTTGGTGACCGGCACTTACTTTTCCTCATCACCTCAAAAAGCTTTTGCCTTTCTCCTCCCCTTTCTTTGCTGAATTCATTTTTGTTGGCTTTAGGACTCTGGGCACTTTACCACTGCCAATCAGTGCCAAAGTGCATATGCTCTGTACTTAAAACATGGTAACATTGGCTTATCCACAATTGCCATATTCAATATACTTACAAGTCCCTAGTAAAGTGCACTATATGTTCCCAGGCACTGTAGATTAAATGCTACTAGTGGGCCTGCATCCTTGATTGTGCCACCCACTTCAATAGCCCTTTAAACATGTCTCAGGGCTGCTACTAGGGAGTCTGTGTGTGCAGTTTTAAACTGCCATTTCGACCTGTCAAGTTGACCTACTTGCCAGTACCGAACCTTCTCTTTTATTACATATAAGTCACCCCTAAGGTATGCCCTAGGCAGTCCTTTGGGCAGGGTGCAGTGTATTTAAACGGTAGGATATGTACTTTTGAGTTTTATATGTCCTGGTAGTGAAAAACGGATATATTTGTTTGTCACTACTGCTAGGCCTATCGTTCCCATAGGTTAAATTGGGATTGCCTTAAAACATCTATTACGTGTAATTTCCAGTTGAGAAAAGGCAGAAAATTGGAGTTTCGTGTTTCTGGACTCACAATTAAAAACACATCTCATGGTAAAGTTGGTTTATAAATTACAGGTCTGAAAATGCCACTTTTAGAGAGTTGGCATTTTCTTACTTTAATCTCCCTGTGCCTCTGCCTGTCTCTGAATGCACGTCTGGGTTAGGGTGACAGCTGGGCTTTGTGCATTCCCTCTAGACAGTCACACAAAGGGAGCTGTGCTGTCACATTTGCATCCTGATGGTCCATCACCAAACTGATAGGCCTTCCTGAGGTAGATTGGGAGGGATGAGCTGACACTTACAATTGAATAGGGCTGTGCCTGTCCCCACACAAAGAGCTGCATACCCTTCTGTAGTGTGTCTGGAGCCAGGGCAGACAATGCAGGGACCTTGTGATCTTCAGAGGCCTCTTTGATGTCTCCCCCACTTCAAAGGCACATTTGGGTAAAAGTACTGGACCCCTGACACCACCAAATCAGAACTCTACTGAAACCAAGGACATTCTGCCTGGAAGAACAGCTGCTGTGCTGTAGGAGGGACTGACACTTTGCTACTTGCTCTGCTTTGTTGGCCTGCTGAGTGCTGTGGTACTGGAAGAACTGCCACTTTGCAACTTGCAATGCTGTGTTGGCCTGCTGCATCTTGTCTGACAGTGAGAGGGACTGGACCTGCTTTCTACAACCTTGAACCCAAGCTCTCCAAGGGCTTGTCTACTTGACTCCTGTTCTCCTGGAGTCTCAGGAACACAATATACTTCTTGCAACTCTCCTGGTGCTACTGGACTCTGCCATCTGTGAGTCCTACACTTGCCTGAGGTGCCTCCCACCCCCTGTTCTGGGCCTCAAAAGTGAGTTTTGCAGCTGTTTTAATCCTCGACGCAGCAGTGAGTTTGCACTGTCCAGCACAGACAAACCGCCCTTCGACACCGACGCAGCGGCCGCTTGACAACAGCGTTTCCAGCGTCAAAGCTGCTCTACAACGACAGCACAGCTCGAAGTTTACGCAGAGAAAAGGGTTTGACACCGAAGCTTCCATCGACGTTGCGGATGGGTGCCGACGCTCGCCTTGCTCTATGGATCGACAATGACGCGGCTCCTCCGCGACTCTTCGTCTCGAGCCTTCGACGTCAACAAAAGCTCCATCCAAGGTACTTTGTTAGCGGGACCTTTCTGGGTCCTGTAGCCTGTCTGCTGTCAATCGCGGTCAGCCTTTACTTTGCACCAGCATCTCGCAACCTCAAGAAACCTTTTGACCGCTAGTGACTTAAGCACTGTTTTCACATTTAGGGGTCGATTCCGATTCGGGCCGGAAATTTCTCCGACCGAGCCGGACCCGGAGAGATTTCCGACCGAATCGGACCCGTGCAGTCCGACCGAACGAGTACGATGCGTCCGTATGTTATCGGACTCGAGTCGGTCGGACTCCCATTGAAGTCAATGGGAGCCGGTCGTACAACGCGTACGCGGGCTCCCATTGACTCAATAGGTGGGAGTCGGACAAGTGCGCCCCCTACAGCGGGTACGCGGCGAAGCGATTCGCGCCGTACACGCACAGGTAGGGGGGACCCATGGGTCCACCCTGTGTGCGACTCGCGCGGCTACGCGTACAGGGGGGTCCGACACGGACCCCCAAAGTACGGCTCCGACAGCTCTTTCGAGCCGGAGTGCGCGGCTCGGTCGGACTGCTCGCGGCGCGCATCGTACTTACCCGGCCGGGGAACGTCTCCATTGCGCGGTGCGAGTCGAGTCCGAGCGAGTCGGTCGGAGCGGTTCGAGCCGGGAGCGAGTCGGTCGGAGCGGTCGGGACGCCCGGACGAGTCGGTCGGCGAATTCGCATCGTACTCGCTCGGCCGGACCCACGTACGGTTCGGTCGGGAAACAGGGCTCCGAATCGGATCCGGTAAAGCCGAATCCGATTCGGAGCCCTACCGGCCGAGATCGGAATCGACCCCTTAATCTTTAAAAATTCATATCTCAAGTTCTACTTATTGAATTTTTTTTGTTTTGGTCTTGTTTAACCAGATAAATATTCTCTATTTTTCTAAGTTCATGTGGAGTCTTTTTGTGGTGTTTTCATTGAATTTCTGTAATTAATGTGCTGCACAAATACTTTACACATTGCCTCTTAAGTTAAGCCTGACTGCTCTGTGCCAGGCTACCGGAGGGTGAGCACAGGTTAATTTAGGTTGTGTATCTGACTTACCCTGACTAGAGTAGAGTGGTGGTCCCTACTTGGACAGGGTGCATACCTCTGCCAAATAGAGACCCCATTTCTACCAGTGCCTATTCAAGGTCATGGTACCCCATCCAAGATGGCTTAGGCCTATATTAATTTCATTTTAAAATCAAACACACCAGCTACTATTTCGTTACCCCAGATTATCACTGCCACGAGCCATGATAGTGACATGTTAAAGTTGAAGGCTATAATTACACATCAGTCATGGAACCAACACCTTTGACTGCTCGCCAGTGACGGTGAATTTCAAAAATACACAAGCATTTGCAATACAATAGGTCTCGCATTTTTGAGAGTTCGAGCTATTGAGTTTGTAAATGACAATGTCTTTTACCTATGTGTTTTGGTTTGGAGTACAGTGGATTTATGAACAGAGACGCTGCTGCAGCACTGTCTAGAGAACTAAGAATGAGGAATTACCACTTTGCCCAGAGACAAAGCTGCAGCACTGCCTTGAGGACTTAGAATGGGGGAGTTACTGACGAGACCAGAGAAGCAGCACTGTCTAGAGGACTTAGAATGAGGAATTACCACTGTGACCAGATACACAGCTGCAGCACTGCCTAGAGGACTTAGAATGAGGGAGTTACTGACGAGACCAAATAAGCAGCTGCAGCACTGTCTAGAGGACTTAGAATGAGGAATCACCACTGTGACCAGAGAGACAGTTGCAGCACTGCCTAGGACTTAGAATGGGGGGAGTGTTAGACTTGGCATCTTTTGGCGTGTTTCCCTGTCTTTTTGCTTTCTGACCTCCCGGTTTTGACACTGTTTTTGCTGGTTTAGTGTCTCTGCGCACTTTCTCACTGCTGTTAAGTGTTAAAGTGTAAGCGCTCCTGTTGTAAATTGTTATTATGGATTGGTGTTTCCATGATTGGTTGATTTGATTTACTAGTCAGTCCCTAGTACAGTGCACCTTGTGTGCCCAAGCCTGTAAATCAAATGCTGCTAGTGGGCTTGCAGCACGGGTTGTGCCACCCACACAAGCAGACTGTAAATGTAACTCTGGCCTACCATTGCAGAGCCTATGTGCAGTCTGGTACTGCCATGTCAACCTGGCAAGTGCACCCACTTGCCAGGCCCCAACCTTCCCTTTTTCTACATGTCAGACACCCCTAAGGTAGGCCCAAGGTACCCCTGTGGGCAGGGTGCTGTGTATGTTAAAGGTAGGACATGTACTGATGTGTGTGACATGTCCTGCGGGTGAATTACAGTGTATTTAGTTTTTCACCATTTCAAGGCTGCCTGTTCCATAGGACAAAATGGGGAGTTTGCTTATTACATCTTATAAGCCTAACTACCCCTGGGAACTAGGTAGGAAAATAAAGTTTAATATGTTTGGAGTCAGAATGTTAAAATGCATCTTTTAGTGAAGATGATTTTTACATTCTGTGTTTGAAAATACCACTTTTAGAAAGTAGGTATTTGCTTACTTAGCCATCCTTTGTGCCTCTGCTGGGGTTGTTGATTGACTGTCTGGCTTTGGGATGACGGGCTGGAGAGGGGCAGTGGCTCCAGAGAGCCTGAAGGGTCAAGGCTGGGCTGAATAGACCTGGGCTGCATTTAGAGTAGTGGGAGGAGATTTCCCTTCACCTGAATGGGCCTAGTCTGCCTTGCACAATGCCGACTCCACCTCCTGCCAGGAAGCTGCACCAGAGAGGACAGAACTGGTTCTGGCTGAGCACATACACTCTCTGCCTGAGAGGACAAAGGATTTGGGGCTATAAAAAGTGGGGCCCAAACCCCTAAACTTTAGAACTCTTTTGGACCAAGAAGACTGCCAAGAAGAAGAGCTGGAGAAGCTGTGAGGAGGAACTACCACTTTACTGAGTGCTTTGCTGTGTTGGCCTGAAGTGGTTGCTTCTGTCTTGGGCAGTGAAAGGACTGGACTTGAACTTTCTACAACTTCTTTATTGAGTTTCTCCAAGGGCTTAAGGTAGAGCTTGCCCCCTGTTCAAGAAGTCTCAGGAACAGCAAAGACTTTAAGCTCTTCTCCCATCAGCACTGGGGACTGTGTGTTTTTTGCTCCAACAGAAAAAAATCAAACCGACGCCGTCTACGACGCCGCTGCCGACTCCGTGTCCTGAAGGCACCGCAGAAGGCACCGCCGCACCGCAACCCTGGTCTCACCGATGACGCCACCCGACGCCACCACTGAGCCGCTGCTTGCACCATGACCTGTGGGCACCACACTCCGCACCACCTCATTCACGCCGTCGCCCTGGTATCCCCGACGACGCCGCTTTATGCCACCATCGACGCCGCTGCTTGCACTGTGGTTCGAGGGCACCGCTCATAAGTTGCACGACGCACCGTCCTCATCCCGCACCGCAGCCTTGGCCTACTGATGCCGGCGCCATCGACTCCAGTTCGTCAGCCGATGACAGCGATTCAGCAACAACGACGCCGCTGCTTGCACCGTGACCTGCCAGCATCGCGACGAGCACCGCATCACTTTGCATCGCAGCCCTGGTCTCACCAATGCCACTGGATGACCGTCACTGAGCCGCTGCCTGCACCGCGACCTGAGGGCAGCGCACACAGCACCGCTGCACTTCGCACTGCAGTACCCGGCACCTGCCGACGCCGGAGCTCCTGACTTCAACCGTGAGGAGTTCGATCTGCAACGCGTGTGACTTCAAGGGTCCAACGACTCCTGCACCGACCTCCGGAACCGACGCCTGCGGACGCCGTGCCTCCGGAGCTCAACGAGAGGTCGCCGACGCCCTGCATTTCTAAAGGTACTGTTTTGCGGGTCTTCCTGACACTGTAGCTGGCCCGCGACGCTGCGGTCAGCCAGAACTGTTTGGATTTGTTGCTCACAATGCCATGATAGCCCCAGGCGGAGCTATCAACTTCAAGGAACTTTATTTCAAGTTTATTTTGACAACTGAAGATTTCTAAGTGCTGTATTGTGGACTTTTATCGTTTTTTGTCTTGTCTTAAGTATATAAAAATATTGGATATTTTTCTAAACTGGTGTGGTGTCCTTTTGTAGTGCTTACACTGTATTACTGTTGGTTATGTGCAAATGCTTTACACACTGCCTCTAAGATAAGCCTGACTGCTCGTGCCAAGCTACCAAGGGGGTGAGCAGTGGTTATTTTAGGAGTGTAACTCCCTTATCCTGACTAGGAAGAAGGGTCCCTACTTGGACAAGGTGCAAACCATTGCCAACTAGAGACCCCCATTTCTAACAGGGAGTTACTGATGCGACCAGAGAAGCAGCTAGCAGCACTGTTTAAGGACTTAGAATAAGAAATTACCACTTGGACCAGAGACGCACCAACAGCACTTCTTAGAGGACTTAGAATGAGGAATTACCACTGTGACCAGAGACACAGCTGCAGCCCTGCCTAGAGGACTTAGAATAGAGGAGTTACTGACAAGACCAGAGAAGCAGCTAGCAGCACTGTCTAGTGGACTAGAATGAGTAATTTCCACTGGGACCAGAGACACACCTGCAGCACTGTCTTGAGGACTTAGAATGAGGAATTACCACTGGGACCAGAGAAGCAGCTAGCAGCACTGTCTAGAAGACTAAGGGGCCGATTCCGATCTCGGCCAATAGGGCACCGAATCGGATTCGGCTTAACCGGATCCGATTCGGAGCCCTCTTTCCCGACCGATTCGTACGTGCGTCCGGCCGAGCGAGTACGATGCGAGTGCACGCGAAATCGCCGACCGACTCGTTCCCGGGTCCGAACCGCTCCGACCGACTCGCACGGACACGACTCGCACCGCGCAATGGAGACGTTCCCCGGCCGGGCAAGTACGATGTGCGCCTCGAGCAGTCCGACCGACTCGCGCTGTCCGGCTCGAAAGAGCAGTCGGAGCCGGACTTAGGGGGTCCGTGTCGGAACCCCCTGTATGCGCAGCCGCGTGAGTCGCACACATGGGTCCCCCCTACCTGTGCATGTACGCCGCGAGTCGCATCGAGGCGTACCCGCTGTAGGGGGCGCCCTTGTTTGCCTCGCACCCATTGAGTCAATGGGAGCCCGTGTACACGTTGTACGTCCGGCTCCCATTGACTTCAATGGGAGTCCGACCGACTCGAGTCCGATTGCATGCGTGCGCATCGTACTCGTTCGGTCGGACTGCCAGAGTCCGATTCGGTCGGAAATCTCTCCGGGTCCGGCTCGGTCGGAGTGATTTCCGGCCTGAATCGGAATCGGCCCCAAAGAATGAGGAATTACCACTTGGACCAGAGAAGCAGATAGCAGCACTGCCTAGAGGATTTAGAATGAGTAATTACCGACGGGACCAGAGAAACAGTTAGCAGCACTGCCTAGAGGACTAAGAGTGAGGTATTACCACTGGGAACAGAAACACAGCTGCAGCACTGGCTAGAGGACTTAAAATGTGGGAATTACAGACGGGACCAGAGAAGTAGTTGGCAGTACTGTTTAGAGGATTTAAAATGAAGAATTACTGACAGGACCAAAGAAGCAGCTGCAGCACTTCATAGATGACTTAAAATGTGGGAATTACCGACAGGACCAGAGAAGCAGCTGCACTACTGTCTAGAGGACTTAGAATGAGGAATTACCGATGATAATAGAGAAGCGGCTAGCAGCACTGTCCAGAAGACTTAAAATGAGCTAGTACCACTGGGAACAGAGATGGAGCTGCAGCACTGTCTAGAGGAGTAAGAATGGGGTATTACCACTGGGAACATGGACACAGCTGCAGCACTGCCTAGAGGACTTCAAATGTGGGAATTGCAGATGGGAGCAGAGAAGCAGCCAGCAGCACTGTTTAGAGTACTTAGAATAAGGAATTATCACTGGGACCAGAGAAGCAGCTAGCAGCACTATCTAGAGGACTTAGAATGAAGAATTACAGATGGGACCAGAGAAGCAGCTACCAGCACTGCCTAGAGGACTAAGAATGATGAATTACCACTCAGCCAGAGAAGCAGCTAGCAGCACTGCCTAGAGGACTCAGGGGCTGATCATGATGGCGGGCGGATCGCCCCCGCCGGGCCGGAGGTAGTCACCGCCGGCCCGGCAGGGGCGATCCGCCCGCCATCCACCTGAATATTCCCACCGCCAAATCAGGATGGCGGTGGGAATGGGAATGGTACCGCGGCGGACGGAAATACCATCCGCCGTGGTCCCGCAAGGCGGTCCTTTTCCGCCCACCTTGCGGGACACAGTACAATGGGCCAATGGCCACGGTGCCGTGCAGGCACCGCCGTAGGCATCACGATGCCTGTCTTCTGCGGCGGAGGTCCCGCTGCAAGAAGACAGGCGGAGAAAGCCTTCGGGGGCCCGTTGCAGGCCCCCAGAGTGTTGGGGGGGTTGGGGAGTGCACCTGGGGGGTACGCACCTGCATGTACAAGGTGGCAGGCACCGCACGGTGCCTGCCACGTTGTACATGCACATGCACAACATGTATTTTTACATTGCGGCGGGTGCTGCTTGCAGCACCGCCCGCCGCAATGTAAAAATACGGGATGCGCCCGCCAGTGTGGCGGGCACATCCTAATTCGTATAGCGGGACCGCCGCACCTATGGCGGGCGGTCCCTTTTGCCCCTGCGATGGCGGACGGACTTTGTCCGCCCGCCATCGTAATCGACCCCTAAGAATGAGGAATTACCACTCGGACCAGAGAAGCACCTAGCGGCACTGTTTCGAGGTATAAGAATACGGAATTACCACTGGGAACAGAAACGCAGCTACAGCACTGTCTGGAGGAGTAAGAATGTGAAATTACCACTGGGAACAGAGACACAGCTGTGGCACTGCTTAGAGGAATTAGAATGGAGGAGTTACCAATGCGACCAGAGAAGCAGCTAGCAACACTGCTTAGAGGACTTAAAATGAGGAATTACCGACAGGACCAAAAAAGCAGCTAGCAGCCCTGCCCAGAGGACTGAGAATGAGGAATTACCATTGGGAAAAGAAACACAGCTGCAGCACTACTTAGAGGATTTAGAATGAGGAATTACCACTGTGACCAGAGACACAGCTAGCAGCACTGTCTAGAGGAGAAATAATGGGGAATTACCACTGGGAACAGAGACACAGCTGCAGCACTGTCTAGAGGACTAAGAATGGAGGAGTTACTGACGGGACCAGAGAAGCAGCTAGCAGCACTGCCTAGAGGACTAAGAATGAGGAATTACCACTGGGAACAGAAACACAAATGCAGCACTGTCAAGTGGATTTAGAATGAGGAATTACCATTGTGACCAGAGACACAGGGGCCGATTCCGATCTCGGTCGGAGGCGCACCCAATACCATTCGGTCGGGAAAAAAGCCATGCGAAAGCCAGTTTCCCGACCGATCCGTACAGCACACCGAACGAGCAAGTACGATGCGCACAACAGCAAAAATTCCGGCCGAGCCGTACTCACCCAAACCAGGTCCTGTTCTCCGACCGAGGCGAATCCGGAAACGCCGAATCGAGTCGCACGGAAGGGAAAATGCAGCCCCGTCCGGCCGGACAAGTACGATGCGCTTTCCGTACGCGCCGAACCCGTCGCTACGCACGGCACGTCAAAGCATCCGGGAGAGGCGCACATAAGCTCCGAATCGCGCCACAACACGATCCACGGCTACGAGACGAACACAGCACAGACGAGGACGACGCGAAGCGACGAGGACGAAGCGAAGCGACGAGGACGAAGCCAAGCGACGAGGACGACGCGAAGCAACGAGAAGGACGAACGACACGAACCAACCATGAATCCCTTCGTCCCGATCATACCAATATTCTACATCTACTACCGGAACAGGCACGGACGCGTACGGCGCAGAAGGTAAGTCAGACACCAACCACAAAACACATACAACACGTACACGACACATCACACACATACACTGGGAATCTGAATATACTTGCAACAGCAGCACCATAGGGGCGGGATGCCCATCACCAATGCCACATATGCACACAGGGGCCTGAATGCGCGCCACCACCCCAACCCAGGGGG